>CM046881.1:354090576-354160576 GCA_025667525.1 Glebionis coronaria | reverse complement strand
TCGAGTGGTAAGCATATTCTTATGATGTTTTCATCAAGAATAACATTACCTATATATGTGTTTGTATGTACTAAAGAGGTTCCCATTACCCGTCATATGCCTTGAACGACCATTGTCCTTAATCCATTCGTCGGGCTCAAGTCCGGCATTCAAGCATACCTATAAATCTTGAAACTCAAGTGTTTGGTCCCTATTGTTTTTATGGGTCCGTTTGGGCTAGTCATACCTCTCATAGGCATGCCAATTTGAGTGTTACCGATCTCGTGAACAAGATTTCTCATTGACAACTGATTTTAACATGTGCACATAGATGTTGATATAAAGGTACATATGCATTTAGAATGAAAGACAAATAGAAAATGCATAAGCATATAGGTGTAATGCAATGGTTATCTAAGAATGAGAATATAGTGATATCCAAGTAGAAGAAGTACTTATGAAAACATATAAGCAAAGAAGGTTTGACACAAGCAAGATGTTCATATGCACAAATATCCATTAGCATTCAACAGAAAGAAAATCCTACGGGTTCTTTTTAACATCATTGTTTTATCTTTTACCAAATGACATTTTTCAAGAACAATGTATGTTTAGAGAATAATCGAAGGTGGTATACTTGACATGTTTACTTAGTTCATACTTCTAAGTGACTTACTAGGTTCAAGTAAGAGTATACCATATGCAAAGAGAGTGAGCTAAGTCTATAAGCAAAGACAATTTCCCATCTTAGTGCAAAAATATAGCAAATGTCCTATTGTCCTTAATCATGTAATTGACAAGCAAGCAAGTGGGTAACATGGCAAGGTTGACACACACACACACACACACACACACACACACACACACACACACACACACACACATATATATATATATATATATATATATATATATATATATATATATATATATATATATATATATATATATATATATATATATATATATATATATATATATATATATATATATATATATATATATATATATATATATATATATATATATATATATATATATATATATATATATATATATATATATATATATATATATATATTATATAGGTATAATTATGACTTGAAACCACACCCCTAATCCCAGTCATATGTGACATGGCACCTCTAAACCAATAGTATTTGTTTATTAGCTAAAAAATCTCAAAAACCTTCCAAAAATACATTACGAAAAAGCAATTTTAAAAAGCGGGCCGCAATTTTCCTAAAGCTGCGTTTTTAAACCGTAGCTATATATATATAGATAAAACCCATTTTATTTTATTTTTTTATTTTCTTAACAACCCCCACCGACGGAGAAAACACACACACTAACCCTAAAGCAAGCAGCCGTCACCATCTACAATCAAAAACAAGCTCTATATATGTGTATTATATCAAATCGGTTGATTTCTTTTTATACCCAATTCATCTTCCTTCCTCTATAACATATCATATTTCAAACATTCCAACCCTAATCTCAACAGTAGCGATCCATACTCTCTCACATAAAACCCACGATTCATTAGACATGCTTGATGTTTGTCTTGATTCTTCATGGTTGCTGCGATTAGGGGAGTTTAATTATTCAACTATAATTAAATCTCAACAAGAACGATCCATACTCTCTCACAAATAACCCACGAACCATTAACCCTGGTTGATGTTTGTGCTGATTCTTCATGGTTGCTACGATTAAGGGAATATGTTCTTCGCTGCTGTTTTGAACCGTGTCTTGGTCATTCCCAATGGTATGGTTGATTATAGGTTCAGTCGGATGTTTGGATATTGATAGAAATCCCTTTTTCACCATTATGAGCTCAGAAGTTGTTTCAATAGGTATAAGATTTCAATGGAACAGTTGACTATCAGTCGAATAGATAAAACTTCAAGCAACAGAGTAGTTGAGGCTAGAGTGTATCAAAGATGGATTGAGAAAACCCTCCCACAAAAGATTCCAATTGGATTTTCGTGTATGCTACTAGACTGAGAGCTTTGAGTGCTGTTTGAAACAAAGTTAATGTCTGAAACAGCCGGTGATGTGGATTCACTAGGTACTCATCAAAATTACATTTTTTTCTTATTTGATCCGATTTTTGGTTACTGACCACATCACTAATATGTGATATCTGTAGGTAGAACATGTGGTCGGAAATGGATTCATAGCCTGTGTTTTTTACCGTATTATCCATACCATAGACAATGAAATAGAGGTTTCAACTATCACACAAAAAGCTAATTATATTTACTTAATCAGTTTTTATTTTGAACTCTCCTTTTAATCTTTATTTAGTTACAGAAATCACAGGATAACAATTATGTATTAGCCTACTGCTGGTGTGGCATTAGCTGGACTGCTTGGTGTTGTTAGAGCATACGGTCGTCCAATATCAGGTTTGTACAACGCACCATATTTTTTAATTTGGTTAGATTTAATGATGCACATGGTGTTAAATATTTAGGCGTGACGTGGAAACGAAAAAGAGCATTGATAAGAAGCCTCATAAGGTTTACCCGATGGACATGGTGAGTTGTGTTTAATTTCTTAAAATGTAGATGCAGTAATAATGGGTGGGTGGGTAATGCGTCAAAATTGGTCTGTTTCCAAACGGATAAATTATTAACATGGTTCAACTTGTAATATGGGCTTTTGGTGATCGAAAATTTTGGATAAATTTATATTTCATGATCTGAGCTTTGGTCTGTGGTGTCTTTCACGTGGCAGCCAGCTGATAAGGCGAAAGAGGGCAGTGAAGGGACAATGTAGTGGGTTAAAAAGGGTAGGAAGCTAGGTAAGTGAAAGCATGCAAGGTTTTATAGACTGCGAAAGAGGAAACGGGCAAGAAGTACGATTAGGTTGTTGCCCCGGAAAAGTTGCAGGGAAGATATCATGGTATTGTTTTAGGCCTTGATTTCAGGTTTCTTCTCACAAATTCTAGTCTCGCTACATTCTTTTTACATGTTGTTTTTGCCTTTATTTGTCTTTCTGTAGGGACGATTGAGTACTCAGGAAGTTTTCTCATTGTTAAATTCAGATTTAGTACAAGTAAAACTGGGAAGGAAGGAGGATGGGTTGTTGAGCGCCTTTTTAATGAGGTTAATTAGAAAAATCTACAGAACTATGCTCCCACATATCTTTCAAGTTAATTAATCCTGCATAAAGTTTTTGTCCCCTGAACAACTAAACTTAATGTACCTTCAAAGTAAAAATCAGCAACATAAATTATAGAAGGTTGCAAAGGTTACATATATTTTATTTTAGTCTCTGGGTGCCTTACTGTTGTGTCTGTCATAGTGTAAAACATAGATTTTTCTCAATGTTGGAATAGTTGCATTTAGAATCACTACGCGGTGACTTATACTGGTAACCAGGCTCATGTCTGCATTAATTAGTCGATTCACGTTATCTTTGATCTCTAATAGGTCAAACAATAATAAAACAGTCAATAGGTTAGTTATTGTGATTATATATGCAGGCTATTGGTTTGAACGTATATGAAAGTGCTGATGGAAATTTTGTCGGAGTCACAAAGTATGCCAAACTAACATATATTTGAGGTCGAAATTAAGATGCTCTCAAAGCTACGCCACCTGGTAAATTCTCTCTACAGGAAGATAATACGAAAATGATGTCAAGATGGGTCGGTGATTAGTTGAGGAAACTTATTTTTTTTCCTTTCTATTTTCACCAAAATTGAGAAATCAATGACAGTATTGTGAAAATAGATGCTGCAACATGACAAACAATAGACAGTCATATTAGAAAAATATAGAACAAATGAATCAATTGCGGAAATTGTAGTACAGTAAGCTAATTTTGAATATAAAAATATTGTATCTGTTCATTTTAGATGATATACATGTTGGTTTTGCTTTGTTGCATACAGTCTTAAAGTCCAAGATCACTCTACCCCAGTTTTGTTACTGTTTTTCCTATACGAGGCTTCATATGTA
The DNA here is from genome assembly GCA_025667525.1 of Glebionis coronaria. NCBI lineage: Eukaryota > Viridiplantae > Streptophyta > Magnoliopsida > Asterales > Asteraceae > Glebionis > Glebionis coronaria. The sequence continues at coordinate 354,156,626 of CM046881.1, read as the reverse complement.
ATACTGATGCAACAAAGCAATCACATTATCTCTAAAATTTATGTTTAATCAAGAGTTTTATTTCAGCAAAATGGGTTAAATAGAGTGTTTTTGTTTTACACAATTCGTGAATAAATTTTCTTCTCACGTTTTTTAAGTATAGTGTGTTCACGCATAACGACGATGTCTATTGTTCTTGAGTTTCTCATTTATAGATATAACATATACATTTTCATTGAAATTGTACAACTGATCCTATTACCGTTTTTGGACAAGATAGTCAATGAAGAAAAACCCTTTACAATTGGGCTTGCTTTCGTTTGTATGTATGTAAGAAACCGTTCATATATTGATTAAACCTTGGCTACATCTATTTGTTACACAATGAGTGGATAGGAAGTCGTTCCGATTTACTTTGTACACTAAACTGTAGGCTTTTCTGATTGTCGTTGCGCTGACCCAAAAAGTACATACTGTTTTTCTGTTTGCTAACAATGATTGGAGTTAGTTAACCAGCTTATGGAAGAAATGGAAAAAAAGAGAAAACTACAAAAGAAGCAAAAGAGGAAATGCTTTTTGTTAGTGGACAAGTAAGCTCTTAACCATAGTCACATGGATCGCCAAACCCTAGGCGAATTTCATCTGGTACGAGAGATCTCAATCGCGGTACGGTCGCGATACGGATCGCCATGGATAGCGAACCAAAACTCATAATGTGTCGTTCCCGATCGTACCTAATTGGCGTTCCCAATCGTACCCAATTGGCGTTCCCAATCCTTACAAACAAGGACCACTAAAGAAATGGGATATGAATCCCGAAAGCACTAACTTAGAAGGCATGACTTCAAACTTAGAAGATATGCAGTGGGAAATATTGATGAGGAATGATATCATATGATTCCTTCTATGTTTGAATTTTTTGAAAAATGTTTTCCTTCAATTATGTTTTCCTTTCTATTACGTTTTCCTTTCAATTATGTTTTTCCTTCATCATTAAGTATTAAATCAAATGAAATGTTTATGCTTTTATGTTTTATGTTTATTATTATTTTGCACGTCGTACCAAAGTATTTGGTTCACCGAACCGCAATATATGGTACACCGAACCGAAGCGTACCAAAATGAGCCTACCCCCCGTCGTACCGGATTTTGAGAAATAGCGAACCGCGATCCTGTACCGCGATCCCGTACCGAAGCGATCCCCGTTCCATGTGACTATGCTCTTAACTATCTTCCATCCATGATGAATGTATTATGATTTCATTATGAAATACAATCCTATATGTTACTGCAGTTAAACCTCTTCTTTCTTCGATCCCCACGCATTAGGAGACGACCACTAACCGTAGCTATCCTGTATGTATGTTTGTATTTATCGGTCTGTATGTCCGCTTCAACTCAAAACCTGATAATGCATTGACTGTGTATTAGACCCTACTTTAAAAAACTCTAATCTGGGCATCTTTTGTTGTCTCATATGCTATTGGCCATGCATTGTTTGAGATGGTTTTAGAAGTAACCTTGATTACTTTGGTCCGCTTTTATCACTTTAAATGTGATAAATTCATCTAGAAGGAATAGAGGAAGTTCAGGTATTTATTTACCTTTTTTTATCATTAGTCAAATACATAGGCGCTCATGAACACACAAAACAACCAATTTGCTAATGCCCATTTTCCAAAACTTGTTGCACCAGCATCATCACCTTTTTCTTTACAACCACACTCACAACCTACATCAGCCTTAGACAGTTTTTACCTTCTTAATGGCGGCGATTGATATTCATTTGTAAGTTTTTTTATAACTTTGGGCACAATATTGAGAGAACCTGAATTTGGGCACAATATGGTTCTGTCACAAGCTCCTACCAACTGTAACAGATTTTCAGCGTGTGCCTTTACTACACCATCTTGAAAACATTCACTTATTCGCTGCCCTGCTTGCACTTTTTTCACTAATGTTCTTGGTATTCCTTCCTATGGTCAAACTCACCTAGATTGTCTATTCGATTTTATATGGCAATATTGATGGTCACTTACACCATCGCATTCTTTTTTCTTGGAACTTATAGTACCGAGGTGTAAAGGAATTAGCTGAACCAAATGCTAGAGAAACTTCATAAGACCTTCGAATGCACAGAAAGTAGGGGCCCCCAAGTTTGGTTTACAATAATACTATTCAGCTTCAGATATTAAACCACGTATTCTAAAACCTAAATGCTAGATTATTTCAACTTGTAGCATTCTTCCGTACTTGATTGTTTGTACATTTTGTAGCTCTACTTAGGCTAAAGTGAGAATAATGATTTTCAATTGATACTTTCTGAAAATCTATCATTAATAAGTTCTGTCCTTCGCCACATTAAGATCCACAGGTAGTGCGCCACAACCATACACATCAAGCATTTTTATGTAACGTGTGATACCCTAGAACCGAGGACACTAACATTACCCTAAATTACGCTTATTTTTGAAATTTTTAATAAATTTTAATTGCTATATATCTTATTATTTCGGTTAAGACCGATGTTCGAGGTTATAATTTTGACGTTTGACGGTTTAAGAACGATGACGAATACGACCCCGATGGATGCCCAAATTTCTATAATTATTGTAGTTTTATCGATATTGTAATTTTTCGAGAATTTTACTTACGGTTCGTGTTAAGTCGAGTCGGGTGAGTTTTATTGCTTTCCGGGTACATTTAAAGTGTCCTAAAAGTATTTTGGAGTGTTTGGGATGATTCCCGACTCCCGCAAAATTTTCTAAAATGACTAGTGCGTCAATCCCGTCAAGTTTTAGAGTCGTTTTTGTTTGAGGACAAAAGAAAGCTTAAATTGCACCTTTGGTCCCTCCCATCTATCTATACTATCTATAATGGAGGGATATCAAATGTTGAAAGTTGAAAAATTCAACAAAACTTCTAATGTAAGGAACTTTTTGAAACTAATTTTAGCATTATTGAAAACTTAATTGCTAATTGCTAAAACTCTGTAACCATAAAACAAAAATATGGTATAGATATCAGAAGTAAACCATATGATTTCTCAAAAATGGCAACTTTTAAATTAAGAAAGTTTGACAATAAATTTCACTAAATAGCTGTATGAAACGCATACATATGTATGCAAATGCATGTCTTTCAAAATTTAAACAAAAAAAATCACCTATATAAACCTCTATAGCTTTTCATTCATGTGCATTCCTAACATTTCTTCACCAAAGAGTTGGTACGTTCACACAACTTTATTTCATAATCGTTATTTTGAATTATAAATGTAACTTTATATACCTTACGATATATTACATATTTAGATGAAAGATTTAAATGAAAGCCACATGCATGATGGAAGCAGAATTCGTAGATGAGGGGTACATACTAAAAATAGAAGAGCAGATTGCGTACAAGACAGGTGATGCTGCTGAGTGTCTTGTTGCCACAAGTTTTCTTAGCATGGTAAATAGAGTCACAAATGAGGCGATCAAATGGGTTCTTACCAATTCCCCAGTTATCGACCCATGTTAACTTATTTCATAAACTTATGAACGATATCACTGCCCACAGGGTACATCCTAATTACTTGCTTTGCTTTTTCCGATTCATAATAAGCTAAAAATAATAAGTTTTATCAATAAACATGCAGAAGGAGCAAGAACGAAAATATTTCCCATAGAGTATTTACATCAAGCAACATGATATCAAGGAGGAGTATCCCTTCGATACGTTTGAACAAAAAGATTGGAGAGAAGTAGAAAGCTATAAACCTAGAATGCCTCATAACAAAAAAATGGTCTGATGCGTACAGTTGTGATAACTTGGCATGGTCGGGGAAACCGTATATCACAATGACGATAATTTACACAAATGCTGAAGGACTTAGAGATCAGATTAATTAATTGTTCATCGATGTTATGCATATCTGAAGTCTGGTTTTCATAGGGTAGTTTTTGACAGACTGGAATGTTGTCCATCCATCATATTCTAATTGTTGGTTGCGTGAGTCTTAATTCAATAAGATCGACGTTCTTTGTGTATCATAATGAGTAAGTTAATAAGTATTTATCATGTAAAAGCGTAGTAATATCGCACATATATAAGACAGTAATTTTTTTTATATCAAATTCTGGTCAAGATTCATGCAAAATGCAAAGAGATGTAAATTAATTACTAGGGCATAATTATATTGTACATTTGTACGTTCACTTTCAGTTGCGGGAGATTAATCAAAAATTGCAGCCTTAATCTATCAGCTATACGTGAGATTCTTTGCTAAAGGGAATCATCAAACGGAATATAAATTAACGAAACGAAAAGAATCTAAGAAAGGAAGAAAAAACTCATAAATCCATACTGCCCATGTACGACTGTACGAGTAAACATGGTGAACCCTTTTGTCTTCTCTTGTTAAAATTAGGGTGAGGGGAATGAAAAAGATAATAGGAACCACCGGTTTATCACATCAAGAGTTCAATCTCTATTTTAACTAGATCGTGTTATCGGTTCACGGGTTTAATCACCGGGTCAACTTGGTCGAGTCACCTGATCACGCTTTGATCATCGAGTCAACCCGATCGATTCACCGGGTCACATGTTTGACCACCAGGTCAACCCGGATCACACATTCGACCACCAGGTCAACCCCTCAAGTCACCGGTTGGACCACCGGGTCCACCCGGTTGCCAGTTCGACCATCGAATCAATTAGCATATTGTTAACTCTCTGGCGCCTAGAATTTTCCGCCGCTTTGCGCGGGTATACGTCTAGTTTCACAAAAAGGAAACAATCACACACACACATAACATTTCAAAGAAAAAAAATCAATCCCACCCTTTTGCTCTCTCTAGGCCAACGGCCAAACCCCAAAACACCACCACCACTTCAATTTTTCTTGGGTTTTGATTAATTCCAATCAAAGACCACTTCCTAAAACCCTTTAGTAAGTGTTAATCCATGGTTAATTCCAACATGCATTAACCTAAATTTTTCCAAAAATTAAAGATTTTTCAAAAGTTCATTTGGATGTTAATTGGGCATTTGCATGTTTAATTCATGTTAAAATGATGCTAAAACACCAAACAAATCAACCAAAATCAATTTAGTTGATGGGTTTTGATCACCCAAACCCCACGGCTCAAAGGGGGGTGTTTGGGGATCATGGTGGTTAATGTTTTGATGTTTGATTTTGTGTTTAATCATATGTTTACATATTTTTATATGGGCATATTCAATTGCATGTTTGTTTTTATGATTTGGTTTTTATGAGGATATTGATTAATAGGGGTTTAGGACTGAAAATGATGTTTGGATATGATTAGGAGTACTTAGGATGATGTCTAGTGTTGGTAATTGGGTTTGAAAACGAGCGTTGGTATGATTTTGGTATAGGTAATTTTAGGCAGAAAGTTTGAGGTGTTTTCGTAAAAATTATTTTGAAAACAGGTCTTGTGATTAGGATAGAGTTGTAGAGCATCTTCTTAGCTTCGATTTGGTATAAGATAGAGATTACGACTCCTAACGAGTCAAAAGTTACGACGTTTTGAAATTCGTGTACCGGGAGATGAAAACCGTCATAATCCGAAATTATGCTTGGTTTTAGGTCAAATCCCGGGGACTATAGGTTTAGTTTGGTAAATGGTGAAAGGTTGAATTTTGGTCTCAAACCTGCACATTTGAGTCTATTATAACACTTAGGTGTCAAATGGGTCAATGGAGTATTTTAAACGGGTCAAATGAGTCCGACTTGGTCAAAGTACAATTTCAGTCCAAAAAACGTAGTTTTGGAAAAGTGTTGAGTAACGGGTCGTAAAAGCGAAAACTTTTATTGGGATTAAATATGTGGTTTCTACAGGTCTTAAAGTATTTTTGGGAATTTTCTCAAATTTTATGAAAAGGGTTAAGTCTAGTAAAACGGTCCGTACTTTTGGTAAGTATCGGCGAAAAATGTGTAAAAATGAATAACGTTAATAATATGGACAAATGGTATAAAACGAGTAACACTTGTTTGTTTTGTTTTGGCGTGAGTTGTAATTATCACAAGTGACTAATATGTATGTATTTTATACAGTACCATAAGGTTTATAAATGAGATTACTCATTACGCGTTATTTGGTTTGATAGGTGTTGATTTACCCGGGCATCCTTATCGTCGTCAGTGACCGTCACTCGAACTATCGACTACTTGTTATATAAGGTGTGAATTTATAGCCTCGCTTATTATTATTTCAAACTGTTTTACCCGCGATGGAAATGCATGCTAGTTTTCAAAATGAACATATGTCATGAATGATTGTTGGACCCGAATGTTGCCTTGAAATTGTGTTGAGTACCTAGTTGCAAAAGGCCCTAAATTCATGAACTATTAACTATTGTTTAGTCCTAGCGTGGATTAGAAATAGCCGCTTATACAAAGTGATAGTACTATGGGGTTGACTACCCTATCCGAGACGAGGGCTAGTACGTTGATACCCCCTGCGGACGGATAATTTGGGATAAGAGATAAGGTATAATTGCAACTGATGCCTTAGTAGGGGCACTGGTTTCATCTGAATCACGCCGGTAATTATTACGCGGGTGATTGAGTTAACGGTTTAGTGTCATGAGCTTAAACACAATTGTCAGTACCTTGAATATAGATTGTTTGATCGACAAGTCTATGAATGATCGTGAATGGTTTTTATTTCACATATGTTCAAAATGAATTGTAAAACCTATGAATTCCACTCAACGTTTTCGTTGACCAAATTTAGCATGTGTTTCAGGTAACCGCTGAAGTGTAGCATGGAGCGTGCATTGGATGGATGTTGTGTGTATGGCTTGGAGTCTACTTGTTTTTCCTCCCGTTATTACTTAAACATTTTTAACTTTATGTCATGTTGTTGTGAAAACTGTAACTTTTGGGGTTGAGATTCATGGGGATCGAAACGCAAAACTCTGTTGTATCATTTGGGGTTGGAAAACCGTAGACATGTAACTTTTCAACAATTTTTAATTTAAGTTTAAATTTGACGTCTCTTTGGAGTCGTTCGATATATCTTGTGTGCGATGATAACTGCCTAGCACCCAAATGTTGTACTTCCGCTGCGCATAGCATTTGGTGGGGTGTTAGAGATTGGTAATCAGACCCATAAGTTATAGAGAACTAGGTCGTTTTGAAAATTCCTAAACTATAACTTTTGGTGTCGTAAGAAATTGTCCAATCACACACAACTATCCTGCATGGCTCCGGTAAGGTTTATTTTTGTATTCATGGCATTTGACGTATACTTTTGAGTTGAAGTATATATGTGGGTATTTATTACGTAGATATGGAAATTACTATATGTAAACGTTGAAATTATACGTGGAATACCCGACACCGTAATTCTTGTATTACTTATGCATGAGCATCATATTATCGCATTTTGGGCATGTGTACCACCTTTGCATTGCATTTGCATGCATGTATTTATAAATATTGTGTAGTTATCTTACGTACCCTCCAAAATTCTCTGTTATTGCAGGAATGGCCGAGGTACCGCCTAATGGTAATGGAGACGATTATGTCGTAGGTCACGAAGGGGGATCGTTTCCTCCGAACCCGCCGGATAATGACAATGGATGGATCGCTCCAGAAGAAGCGGTAGAGCCGGGAAATGACAGTGACAAAAGTGACGTGGACAACTTCAGTATCAGTAGCGATGGTAGTGAGGATTCTGAGGAAGAGCCCGAGGAACCGGTGGATGATGGAATTCCCGAGAATGCTGTCGGTCAGACCGAACCTGATTTATTTCAATCTCCAAATTCGCCAAAGGGTTATGAAGTGCCTCCGACCGACCGATATGAGCAGCAACCCTTTCGTCGTCCGATGGACAATTGTAAGGACTACCTGAAGACAGTGCCAGGGTTTGTTCGAGTAAGTAATGGGAGTGGTGCAGAATCCAGCAATTCATCTAAATCACAATCTATTCATGAGAATATCGCGAGGGTCTACTTTCTGAGACCAAGACACTACTGGGATCCCGAAGGTCGTTTGAGGAGGATGGATAGGTTGATGTATGAGCGGTTTGTGGTGGAGACCAGGGTAATTAAGAGGTTTGATAAGAATGAGAGGGAACACCAAAGATTATTGGCAAGAACTTCAAGAATTGAGTATGATGGAAATGCAAACAAGAGTGATATCAACAGTCTGAGATCGATGATCGCGAACTTGAGCGCCAGTCTTGATCGAGTTAGGGAAGATCAAGCGAGATTGTCTAGGATGCAGAGTTGGGAGCATCGAGTGAGAGCGTCCTTGCCCCCAGATTGGAGATTTGTGGACGACTTGGAAATGGAAGCTAATGACTTCATGATCCAGCCACCTACCAGAGGTGCTTGTATCACTGTGGGAAATCATGTAGCAGTTGAGTGTGGGTCTACGTCAGGGACGAAGAAGGCGACTGAATGTGGGCCGAACGACAAAGGAAAGAGGAAGATGGATGAAGTGGACGAGGAAGATAGCGACGAGGAACCCGAGGAAGATGATGATGAACCGCCATCCAAGAGGCCGTGTGGATCACCACATGCCTAGTTGCTTGTCTTGTATTTTATCTTTGATCGTTGTAATAGAACTGTTTTAGACTTTTGTATGATGGCATTGTGACGAAAAACTTGAGGACTTAAGTTTTATGGTGAATGGTTGTAGTGGCAATACTTGTCACAATTTTGGTTGATTATCAATACAATCCATGTTTACCTTTCATGATCTGTGATATGTCTTTAATTTGATCTTTTGTGATGTGAATTGATAAATATTAGTAACTCTGTAGCGATGTGTCGTTGTATTTATATTATGTCTTGAAAGAGAAATCCATCTTAATCTTGATGTGTATACTTACATTGTTTTTCTATTTTCGCTGTCTTTGCAGAGAGGTGTATTTGATAACGCACCATGCCTCCAAAACTAACAGCAGACCGTGTGAACACGATGATTCAGGAAGCCATTGCGAATGCGCTAGAAGCAGATCGAGCAGGGAGGAACCCAGACCAGGGCAGAAATGTGGGGAGACAACAAGCCCCAAGAGAGTGTACTTACTCTAGTTTCATAAAATGTGGTCCCATGCAATTTCGTGGAACTGGTGGAGCTCTAGAACTCAGGAGATGGTTAGAAAAGGTCGAAAGTACTTTCGAGATTAGTGGTTCTTCAGAAGCGAACAAGGTCAAGTTTGCGGCTGCTACTTTTCTTGACGATGCATTGAGTTGGTGGAACACCCAAGTAGCCACTGTTGGGTTAGCAGTAGCGAATGCAAGAACATGGACTGCAACAAGCTCTTTTGACCAAGAAGTTCTGTCCTGAAGAGGAGCTAGGTCAATTGGAAGATGAATTGAGGCACCTGACTTTGAAAAACAATGATATCACTGCTTACACCAGGAGGTTTAATGAACTAAGCCTTTTGTGTCCAGACACCTTTGCCGATGATAACAAGAAGATGAAACAGTACATCAAAGGTCTGTCCAGTAATATCAAGGGTGAGACGACTTCGTCTAAACCTGGGTCGTTTGATGAAGCGGTCCAGATGGCTCACGCGTTGATGGATGTCAAACTCCAAGACAAGAAGAACTTCATTGCTGAAGGAAATAAGAGGAAGTGGGAGGCTGCGCAGAGCAATCAATCCCAGGGTCAAAGCCGAGGTGGAAACCGTAACAACAATGGTCAGAACCGCAATCAGCAGTTCAACCAGCGCAGGAATGAAGGGATGAGAGCTGTGACAAACCCCAGAGGAGCGAAGGTGAATCCCCACTGTGGTCGATGCAACTTGTACCATGTAGGGAGTTGCCCGCCTGCGTGCGGCAAATGTGGAAAAGCGGGTCACAGGATGTCTGATTTCCGAACAAAGGGGGTAGCCACTGGGGCGAATGCTACGAGAGTGATGGGTTGTTTTGGATGTGGAGAAAGAGGCCATAAGCAAGGAAATTGCCCGAAGGCAGGAAACAAGCAAGGAGGTAACAATGCTGCTGCCGTGTATCAAGTAGGGACGGTTGATAAACCACAGGGTCCTAACGTGGTTACCGGTACGTTTTTGCTAGACGCTTGTTATGCTAGTATTTTGTTTGATTCTGGTTCCGACAAGAGTTTCGTAGATGTTAAATTTAGTCGTCATATCGATAGAAAACCGGTATTGTTAGCGACTAGTTATAACGTGGAGTTAGCCGATGGGAAAATCATTAGTACAAATTCTATACTGAAAGGGTGTACCTTTAAGTTAGGAAATTACGCTTTTGAAATCGACTTAATGCCTATAGAGCTAGGATTGTTTGATGTGATCGTGGGAATGGATTGGCTGATGGCGCACAGTGCTGTGATCGTCTGTGGAGAGAGGTTAGTTTAGATCCCGTTGAGGAATAAAGTCTTGACTGTGAAGGGAGACGAATGCACTTCTCGTTTGAAAGTGATTTCTTGTTTGAAAATGATGAAGTATGTAAAAAATGGATGCGATGTGTTTTTGGCACAAGTTTCGAGTGATGGTGATTTAGAGGCGAAGATTGAAGAGGTACCTGTAATCTGCGAATATCCGGAAGTTTTTCCAGACGAGTTTCCGGGTTTACCACCCACCCGTGAGGTCGAGTTTCGAATCGATTTAGTGCCAGGAGCTGCGCCGGTTGCGCGTGCACCCTATCGATTAGCACCATCCGAGTTAAAGGAGTTATCGGATCAACTGAAGAAGTTGATGGATAAAGGATTTATTGGGCCGAGCTCATCACCATGGGGAGCGCCAGTGTTGTTTGTGAAGAAGAAGGATGGGTCATTTCGGATGTGTATTGACTATAGAGAACTCAACAAGCTGACGGTTAAGAATCGGTATCCATTGCCGAGGATTGACGATTTGTTTGATCAATTACAAGGTTCCTGTGTATACTCAAAGATCGACTTGAGATCAGGGTATCATCAACTGCGTGTGAGAGAGGAGGATATTCCTGTAACTGCCTTTCGTACGCGGTATGGACACTTCGAATTTCGAGTGATGCCGTTTGGGTTGACAAACGCGCCTGCTGTATTCATGGACCTTATGAATCGCGTATGCAAGCCGTATCTAGATAAGTTTGTCATTGTTTTTATCGATGATATTCTTATTTACTCTAAGAGTAAGGAAGAGCACGAGAAGCACCTGAGAAAGATATTGGATCTGCTAAAGAAAGAGAAGCTGTATGCGAAGTTCTCGAAGTGTGAGTTTTGGTTAGAGTCTGTGCAATTCCTTGGTCACGTAATTGATAGCAAAGGAGTTCGCGTGGATCCTGCCAAGGTCGAAGCGATCAGGGAATGGTCGGCACCGACAACACCGACTGAGGTTCGACAATTCCTTGGTTTAGCTGGGTATTATCGGAGATTCATTGAAGGATTTTCGTTGATTGCGAAGCCATTGACAAAGCTTACCGAAAAGAATAGAGTGTATAAATGGGGAGATGAGGAAGAGTTCGCTTTTAGAACGCTCAAGGACAAGTTATGTTCCGCACCGATATTGTCATTACCTGAAGGAACCAAAGACTTTGTAGTGTATTGTGACGCATCTCGAAAGGGTTATGGAGCGGTGTTGATGCAGCGCGAGAAGGTGATAGCTTACGCGTCGAGACAACTGAGGAAGAATGAGGAGAACTACACGACGCACGATTTGGAATTAGGAGCTGTAGTTTTTGCGTTGAAATTGTGGAGACATTATTTGTATGGGACGAAGTGTGTTGTATTCACTGACCACAAGAGTTTGCAGCACATTTTAGATCAAAAGGAGTTGAACATGCGACAGAGACGATGGGTAGAATTACTGAGTGACTATGACTGTGAAATTCGCTACCATCCTGGCAAGGAGAATGTTGTAGCGGATGCACTTAGTAGGAAGGATCGAGAGAAACCTTTGAGAGTCAGAGCTTTAGTGATGACTGAGAGTATTGATTTGACTGAAACAATACTGAAGGCTCAAGAGAGGGGACTAATGAAAGAGAATGTTGATGCTGAGAACTTGGGAAGAATGTTGAAACCTCTTTTTGTGGTTAGGTCAGACGGACTGAGATATTTCGAGAATCGGATTTGGTTACCGTTGTGTCCATCCGAGGAAGGAAAGCCTGGAGTACGAGATTTGGTTATGAACGAGTCTCATAAGTCGAAGTACTCGATACATCCTGGATCGGATAAAATGTATCATGATCTGAAGAAAGTTTATTGGTGGCCGAATATGAAGGCGGATATTGCTCGTTACGTTAGTAAGTGTTTGACTTGTGCGAAGGTTAAAGCAGAACATAAGAAGCCGTCTGGGTTGTTGGTACAACCAGAGATCCCAGAATGGAAATGGGAGAAAATCGCTATGGATTTCGTGACGGGTTTACCCAGAACTCCTAGTGGATGTGATATGATTTGGGTAATAGTGGATAGATTGACGAAATCTGCTCATTTCTTACCTATGAAGAAGACGGACAGTATGGAAAAGCTGGCCAGTGTGTACGTGAAGGAGATCGTTTGCAGACATGGAGTACCGTTATCGATCATTTCGGATCGCGATAGTAGGTTTACTTCGGAATTTTGGAAATCGCTTCAACATGCGATGGGCACTGAATTGAATTTAAGTACGGCTTATCACCCGGAGACTGACGGCCAGAGTGAACGCACTATTCAGACGATGGAGGACATGCTCCGAGCATGCGTGATTGATTTTGGAGGAAGTTGGGAACGCCACTTGCCTTTAGTGGAGTTTTCGTATAATAATAGTTATCATGCGAGCATCAAGGCTGCACCGTTCGAAGCGTTGTAGGGAAGGAAGTGTAGATCGCCTGTGTGTTAGAGTGAAGTAGGAGAAAGTCAATTGACTGGACCCGAAATGGTTTTAGAGACACAGAGAAGATTGTGCAAATCAAGAACCGACTACTTGCTGCGAGAAGCCGACAGAAGAGTTATGCCGATAACAGAAGAAAACAGTTGGAATTTGAAGTCGGAGATATGGTTATGCTTAAGGTTTCGCCGTGGAAGGGTGTAATTCGTTTTGGGAAGAAAGGAAAGTTGAGTCTGAGGTACATTGGACCATTTAAGATCGTTAAACGAATTGGACCAGTAGCGTATAAGTTAGAGTTGCCGAGCGAGCTTAGTGCTATTCACGACATGTTTCACGTATCGAACTTGAAGAAGAGTTTGGCGGATAAGGAATTGGTGATTCCTTTGGACGAGATTCAACTGGACGACAAAATGCATTTTGTGGAAGAACCCGTGGAAATTATGGACCGAGAGGTCAAGAGGCTGAAGCGTAGTAGAATTCCCATTGTGAAGGTTCGATGGAATTCTAGGCGTGGACCGGAATACACTTGGGAACGTGAGGACTTTTTCAAGGAAAGGTATCCTCATCTGTTCCAGCGGCACGAAATGTGAGTATAAGAAGAGGCGAGCGCCGGGACGTCGCTCTCTTTAAGGAGGGGGTGGATGTGATACCCTAGAACCGAGGACACTAACATTACCCTAAATTACGCTTATTTTTGAAAATTTTAATAAATTTTAATTGCTATATATCTTATTATTTTGGTTAAAACCGATGTTCGAGGTTATAATTTTGACGATTGATGATTTAAGAAGGACGATGACGAATACGATCCCGATGGATGTCCAAATTTCTATAATTATTGTCGTTTTATCGATATTGTAATTTTTCGAGAATTTTACTTACGGTTCGTGTTAAGTCGAGTCGGGTGAGTTTTATTGCTTTCCGGGTACATTTAAAGTGTCCTAAAAGTATTTTGGAGTGTTTGGGATGATTCCCGACTCCCGCAAAATTTTCTAAAATGACTAGTGAGTCAATCCCGTAAAGTTTTAGAGTCGTTTTTGTTTGAGGACAAAAGAAAGCTTAAATTGCACCTTTGGTCCCTCCCATTTCACAAAAAGGAAACAATCACACACACACATAACATTTCAAAGAAAAAAAAATCAATCCCACCCTTTTGCTCTCTCTAGGCCGACGGCCAAACCCCAAAACACCACCACCACTTCAATTTTTCTTGGGTTTTGATTAATTCCAATCAAAGACCACTTCCTAAAACCCTTTAGTAAGTGTTAATCCATGGTTAATTCCAACATGCATTAACCTAAATTTTTCCAATAATTAAAGATTTTTCAAAAGTTCATTTGGATGTTAATTGGGCATTTGCATGTTTAATTCATGTTAAAATGATGCTAAAACACCAAACAAATCAACCAAAATCAATTTTTTTGATGGGTTTTGATCACCCAAACCCCACGGCTCAAAGGGGGGTGTTTGGGGATCATGGTGGTTAATGTTTTGATGTTTGATTTTGTGTTTAATCATATGTTTACATGTTTTTAGATGGGTATATTTAATTGCATGTTTGTTTTTATGATTTGGGTTTTATGAGGATATTGATTAATAGGGGTTTAGGACTGAAAATGATGTTTGGATATGATTAGGAGTACTTAGGATGATGTCTAGTGTTGGTAAATGGGTTTGAAAACGAGCGTTGGTATGATTTTGGTATAGGTAATTTTAGGCAGAAAGTTTGAGGTGTTTTCGTAAAAATTATTTTGAAAACAGGTCTTGTGATTAGGATAGAGTTTTAGATCATCTTCTTAGCTTCGATTTGGTATAAGATAGAGCTTACGACTCCTAACGAGTCAAAAGTTACGACGTTTTGAAATTCGTGTACCGGGAGATGAAAACCGTCATAATCCGAAATTATGCTTGGTTTTAGGTCAAATCCCGGGGACTATAGGTTTAGTTTGGTAAATGGTCAAAGGTTGAATTTTGGTCTCAAACCTGCACATTTGAGTCTATTATAAGACTTAGGTGTCAAATGGGTCAATGGAGTATTTTAAACGGGTCAAATGAGTCCGACTTGGTCAAAGTACAATTTCAGTCCGAAAAACGTAGTTTTGGGAAAGTGTTGAGTAACGGGTCGTAAAAGCGAAAACTTTTATTGGGATTAAATATGTGTTTTCTACAGGTCTTAAAGTATTTTTGGGAATTTTCTCAAAATTTATGAAAAGGGTTAAGTCTAGTAAAACGGTCCGTACTTTTGGTAAGTATCGGCGAAAAATGTGTAAAAATGAATAACGTTAATAATATGGACAAATGGTATAAAACGAGTAACACTTGTTTGTTTTGTTTTGGCGTGAGTTGTAATTATCACAAGTGACTAATATGTACCATAAGGTTTATAAATGAGATTACTCATTACGCGTTATTTGGTTTGATAGGTGTTGATTTACCCGGGCATCCTTATCGTCGTCAGTGACCGTCACTCGAACTATCGACTACTTGTTATATAAGGTGTGAATTTATAGCCTCGCTTATTATTATTTCAAACTGTTTTACCCGCGAGGGAAATGCATGCTAGTTTTCAAAATGAACATATGTCATGAATGATTGTTGGACCCGAATGTTGCCTTGAAATTGTGTTGAGTACCTAGTTGCAAAAGGCCCTAAATTCATGAACTATTAACTATTGTTTAGTCCTAGCGTGGATTAGAAATAGCCGCTTATACAAAGTGATAGTACTATGGGGTTGACTACCCTATCCGAGACGAGGGCTAGTACGTTGATACCCCCTGCGGACGGATAATTTGGGATAAGAGATAAGGTATAATTGCAACTGATGCCTTAGTAGGGGCACTGGTTTCATCTGAATCACGCCGCTAATTATTACGCGGGTGATTGAGTTAACGGTTTAGTGTCATGAGCTTAAACACAATTGTCAGTACCTTGAATATAGATTGTTTGATCGACAAGTCTATGAATGATCGTGAATGGTTTTTATTTCACATATGTTCAAAATGAATTGTAAAACCTATGAATTCCACTCAATGTTTTCGTTGACCAAATTTAGCATGTGTTTCAGGTAACCGCTGAAGTGTAGCATGGAGCGTGCATTGGATGGATGTTGTGTGTATGGCTTGGAGTCTACTTGTTTTTCCTCCCGTTATTACTTAAACATTTTTAACTTTATGTCATGTTGTTGTGAAAACTGTAACTTTTGGGGTTGAGATTCATGGGGACCGAAACGCAAAACTCTGTTGTATCATTTGGGGTTGGAAAACCGTAGACATGTAACTTTTCAACAATTTTTAATTTAAGTTTAAATTTGACGTCTCTTTGGAGTCGTTCGATATATCTTGTGTGCGATGATAACTGCCTAGCACCCAAATGTTGTAGTTCCGCTGCGCATAGCATTTGGTGGGGTGTTAGATAACGTCAAAATGTAACATCATACGAATGAATTACATACATCGCCTCTTTAGTAAATGGCCCTCAATGTCACAGTTTGCAATCATTCAGTCGCAATTACAGTACCCTTTAATCCTCTAAGGACCAAAGGCGGATTACATGGTTAGTGGGTAGTTGGGAGGCAGCGATCAAAATCAAAGGTGGTGAGTTTGACCGGACACGTGTTTATAGGTTGATGAAAGCTGAAAGAGGGATGCATGTGGCTATTATTGGAAGTGCCAGACCAGTAAAATAATACTTTCTTTGTTGCATTCTTGGTGAAATCCTGAATGTCTTATGTGAATTAAGTCTCTATTTCATTTGAAAATAACAACGAAAAAGAATTGGTAGGTAGCATTTGTTTTTCTTTGTTTCTTAGACTTCACTTTTCCTTTTTAATTTCAAATAAATGTCATCTTTAATCTTTTTTGTGTCTAGGAAGAATTTCAGAATATCACGGATCCAATAACTAGATTTAGAAAAGTTTAGTGCTAATCTGCATCTATTTCTTCGATTCCACAAATAAGTGAAACCCGTCCTGCAAGTGGGTGTTTCTAATGCTGAAACTAATGTTCCTTTTGTGTCTAAATAGTTCTTTTTAATATACTTATTTGACCCGTTAAATAATAGATGAATTGAATCGACCCATTCTAACATTCTTAAGAATCTACTTCTCTTGATCCAACATAAAAAAAAATGAATAGCTGTTTTATCTATAAATCCAGTTTATCTATTCTTTAAAAAAGTGAATCAACAACAATCCTGACCCATTTGACCAGTTAAATACATCAGCAACAAATACACAAAATACTGTTACTAAAAAAGGGATCACACAGTTTACTGCTCTTGATCCAACATAAAAAAGTGAACCTAACAACTTAAAATTGTTTGTAGAAAGATCTTCTTTCTTGGCAACACGTAGCATTTACCAGGTGTTTCAGACGTTGTTTGAACTGTTCAAACATTACATCATAGCTTCCCAAGCCCGTAGCCAGACATCTACTAAGCTACCTAACCATCACTCTAAACTCTGCCATTTTAGATTAGTAAAATGATTTAGTATTTTGGATTAATAAAGTGCTCCAGGTGGCTATTTGGATTAATAAAATGAATTAGTATTTTTTTTAGTATGCTACTAGTGTATTTTATCTTATACAAATATTGGATTAATAATGTGTGACTTAATTTGTGTAACTTAATTTTGTTCTCCTATGCTCGATGAGCTCCAGGAAATAGTGAGTGATTATGGTTTTGTCTGAGGTCACGTTTCTTACTGGTCACAACGCTACTTATTGACTTGCTTCTTTATTAAATATGCTTTAAGCTTTTAATGTTACGGCCTCTGTGATCTTTATATAGATTATTGACAAGTTGAAAAGTTATTCAAGAGTTATTTTGAAAAGGTTAGTAAAATTATTGATGTAGTGGTGATTCATAACAACATAATTGGCAGCCCGACTTTATCACTTTTGACACCAAAAATTCTGTTGAGGAAGTTATGAAAAACCGTGATTAGACACCTCACCAGAGGACCTGAGTTGAACAGACCTATGCCCTACATTGTCTGCCTGAATCTTTGCTCTATCCGCAGCCTCCTTGGATCACGACTGTACATGCCTTCTGATTTTGTGGAATCTTTCATAGTAAGGTGCCAAAACTACTCCTGCACTCATACGTGTACATTTATCAACTTCTTTTGATAACCTAGACTCTTAATTAGGCGGTTGGGGAACAAGCTGATTTGAAACATGATTTATAAAACCTGCGATTCTTGGTGTTCTTAGCTCAATAAAGATGCCACTTTTGTACCGATACACTAACGTTTATATATGTAAGTTGAGTAAAATGCAACTCGAATTCTGTATGTAATTGACTATGGAGGAATCCGTGATTGTTTTTACAGGTAAATGAACAGATCGACAAGTGTATATGCGTCTCATATATTTACCATAAAAGCCTCATTACATTAAGTTAAGAAATCTTATATTTAATCGAGTTTGTCATAACTTGCTGTACAACTATCAATTCATGAGCTTGATATGTTTTAAATTTTGATTATCAAAGACTTTGGTTATTTAGTCTTTTCATAAACTATTTTTTTGTATGCAGGAAATAAATTCTATTTGACCACATGTTTCACAGAAAAGATGGGAGTTAGTGTGTCATAGAACCCTACTGGGTCATCATACCATTTGTACATGCTTCGGATATTGTGGTATGTCTTATTGTAGCTATGTGATTTCATACCAGTTTATGTTTTGATACTCGATATACATATTGACATATATATTCTTTGTATATTTTTTTCAAGGTTCAGATTGTTATACAATCAAAAGAGGGAATCACCTCAAGTTGAGAAGTACGAAGCAGATTTAATGACTTCTTGAATCTCTATTCTAAGGTACATATTAGACTTGTGTTACACTAGAAAATTGCACTAATGGGTTAAACAAAAAATTGAAACTAAACTGGCAAATCTGCATGAGGCCAGGTTTGGATTTTCAAGACTTAACTGGTCGACAAGATTGAGAACGAACACTCCATTATAAATTTTTCCAAGATCACGATCTTTAAGAGGTACAAGCATTTTAATAACATACAGAATTTTACATCTTAAATTTGTTTTGTACAGAGGTGACTGAAAAACTTAAGTCAAGGCACTTACTCATCCTTGACGGGCCTCCGTCTTTTTAACTGCTACTACACATACATTAACCTTTATCTCCCTACATAACATCAATATGTTCCATTACATAACGTAATATGTTCCTTTGTTAGAGTTATTATACTCACATATAATTGCAATTGAATCGCCGTTTCTATAGACTAAATACCCTTTTGGACAGTCCTGATTGTACTCAGGCCAGGCAGGAAACAAGTCTGTCATAGATACATATATGATGAGTAAATATGCATGCTTTAAATAAAAAATGGAAGAAAATGTTTGACCATTGCAAGGGTATTATTTTCCTGTCTGACCTGATTACTTGATATTCTTTCTTATAGTAACTTGCTTTGGCGCTCTGCACCCAAGTGTGTTTTTGGTGCTGAAATAATGCAATTTCCTTTTAGGTTTGACTCTTTTGATTTCGGCTCTACTTTAGGGACCTGCCAATCATATATGCAAGAACCTATAGGATAATACTAAAAATATCCGTTTAATTTATATATAATTGAAATTAATTTTGGTCTGTTAATGGTTATGTTATCAGCAACTATTCGTGATCAAATTGTTAGCTTGGAAAGGTTTTCTATGTGTTGGTTGTAAACTAAACAACATAACAACAAACCTGTTGTGAGCTTTAAGCATTTCCAATCAATTTTCATCCCCCTCAATCATCTAACTTGATTCGGATATTCTCTCAGAAAGATATTTTACTTACCTCTGGTATTCCTTTTCATTTCCAGAGAGATACTCCATAATAAAGTAGTAAATATTATTTAGGACCTTTCCTATAAAAAGGGAGGATAGAGATTAGGGATGGTGATTCATCGTATGGTACAGGTATCCTAAACCATTTTGACCATGTTACTAGACTTGCCTAAGGGATTGAGCAAAATTTTGGGAAAGAAATCAGGAAGTGGGTTAGTAATCACCCTCTAGAGAAGGTGATAGTTCACGACACAACGGCTATGGGATGCCCTAATCTCATTGGTAGACGCAATCACAAACGTAAGGTGGTTCCTATTTTGACCACGATAAAAAAGTGAAAAACCAAACGCTTAGGTCGGGTCGACTTAGGTCGAATCAGATCAGACCAAACCACGACTGTTGTATCCAAATACAAAATAGAGCCTACAGATCAGATATGGGTATGCCAAAAAGTCAAGAACCATTTATAATTCCATTCTGTGCATCCAATATAACATGTGTAATCTTAAATTTTTGTACATGTTATCATGCACTTATGTCATTATAACTTCAACTGATCGAGTCTTAGATAGTTCTCCAGGTGCCACATTCACAATGGTTTTACGTGAGGTACATACATCTTATAGTGTGCTGGTATATATACATATGCGCTGCAACATACTCATCACTCTTATCCCTTATAGATTTGATGCACTGTATTAGAAAGGGACAATAATTTGTGAATTTATGACCAAATTGGTTTACCCTATATTTTTCTATATTTTAAATGGTAATGGAAATCTTGCAGGAGTTTAGAGCACACAAACTCATGAAAGGATTGCAGAAGTTGCTCAGTCGATGGAAAGCAAATAGCGACAAAAACACAACTCATGTGGATCAAGGGGAAGTTGAGAATCAGAGAGCACAGCAAGAGACTATAATGGAGTCCAATTTTGGAGAAAAGTTGAAACAAATCAAAAGCTATTGGGGTGAATTAAGTAAGTGGTATGAGGAGGGGGATGAAAGGACTCATCGTATCATTTCAAAATTGCTCACAGATTAAAAGCTTACTGAAAAAGTTGCATGCGTCACAGAGGGCTAAGATGCAACCAATGTATATTAGTTTGTATGCAGAGGCTGACACTTTCATGGATAATATGATGGATCGTGTGAGGATCCAATGTGATAAGAAGCCAAGGCGTTCAGATGTCCACTTTCATGAACTTGCTACAATATAGCAACCGCTTTCTTATAAGTCTAAGTTTCTTATTTATTAGAAATCCCATATTCACGTCTGATTATTAGGCTCAATATCCCAAGATGCTGGTATCGTGTTGTCTTCTGTTTTGTTATAGGCTTCGTCTTCCTAATTGCTTGGTGCAATAGTCATTAGTCGACCACCTTAACCTTCACTATTTTTTGCCACTTGGGAAGGTCTAGATTTTACTTTGTGTGCTTATGGACTTGACTTTTGACGGACGTTTTGCATTTTGTCTTGTAATTACCTAATATCTCCAAGTATGATACTTATTGGATGTACGTTACTATGGGAATATTTGGGATCTTAGCATCAAGGAACGTATTGGTTTCTCACCTTGATTTATTTATGGCTTTATCTCATAACATATATTACATTTATCTTCCCAATATGTAAGAAAAATAGAAATCTGCACAAGGTAGAAGTCATGTGGCAATGGTTGTTATCTTTGTGGTCTTGATAAGTACCCAGAATTCAGAATACAGGAGATTGCAAAATGAATATGAACTAATGTTGTAGTACATAAATGACATTAGAAGAAAATCAAATACCGACTAACCAAGTTTGAGGAAAACAATATTTGAGAAACTTCCATGATGTTAAATAGTTTAAACCTGCCACATACAAGATGAATGTAAGGAGTGAGCTTTAGGCTGGCTTATACAGGGTTAGTGATAAAAAACACATCTTATATCAATCATCAAGTTATCCCGCTGTAAGGAACTTATAATGATATCGAATCTACAAACAGAACTAGAAATGATAAAAATGATATAGTTAAATTGTTGTTGCACAATGTTCACATATATCAGAACTAAACTTTATAATGTCATCAAACATTATGTTTTACCAAAAGCAGTTTAGACTGACACATAAGCCTAAAAATACTACAACATAACAATTATAGTATAAGTAATATATGTTTAGTTTGTATACAATCCGTCATGTGACCAAAGTTCTAAATCACGGAAAGGCTTCGCAAAGGCGTGAGGCTCGACCTTCACGCCACAGAATAGACCAAAGTTTGAGCTTAAGGATTGAACTAAGACGATAAGTGAAAAATATGATAAGTCGCGATACAACGTGATGCCCGTAGACTTTTCTAAATTCAGTTTTGATAAAAATCGTATTTTTTATATAAAAAATGAAAAAAAAACATTACATTAAAAAATAGTTTTTTTTAATTTTATTCCTTATGTATTACACTTTTTTTACCTCAATATATCATAATATGATTTAAATATATAAATTTATATATTTTTTCATATTTTGTGACGATTTAATTCACGCTTTAAGAACGCTATGAATCGCCATGGCTCGCTAAGATGTGAGTCTTGGTCATGCTGCTACGTCAGGTCTCACGCTATCTAAAACCTTGCATGTGATTGTCATATAGTTTGACTTTGACAAATTCCCATTGATTAATGAATTATGGATGTTTAGTTCGTATACAATTCAACATGTCGCAGTGTGTATAGAGTTTTTATATGTTGTTCTGTTTGGAGAGACTCTGATTGACCGAGTTTTTAATTGGCGATTAAACGGCTTTGTTAAAAAAACATACTAAATAGGTTAAACTAAAAAGTTGCTCAAAATTTATTGTAACAATATAGTTAAGTAATCATATGTATACTCAAATTTAGTTAACGATAACAAAAAAACTTTTAATAACTTTTTTTAGTAAAAATATCAAGTAAAAATAAATTTTAATATTACACTTTTTTTAAATAATATATGTTTCAAACATTAAATCATCAAATTACGAATAATACACCAGTGTAACAAGAAACAAAAATCAATCTTAAAATCATTACAAAATTATCTTTACACAACAATTTCTCAAATGAATGTGGATAATAAAAAAAACATAAATTATAATCCAATATAACTATACCACAACATTTTTCAGGTCATCGTGTGAATATCATTTTGTAATTTATTTGTTAACATAACACACTTAAATAACTATTCAAGGTTTTGGATGGTACAATATGATCGGACCACAACACTTTCCAAATCATTGTGTGGATATGATCTTGTAATTTTTTTAAGGTAACACTTTTTGAGGCGATATATAACAATAGATAAAAAAAGGTATCAGTTGTTTCTGAAAAATGCTTTGACATACACAAACATCCTAACCAACTTCAAACCCGCAACTTCCTACATGGTATGTTGTTGTTGACAATGATGTAGATCTTAAAAGTGGTGTACATGTTTAATCAAAGATTGACATCAGACAAAACATGTCATTTGGGTAGGTTAAAGCCTAACAATATTAAAGGTTAGTTTTCTTTTAACAAAAACGAGACCCGCTGACAACATATATAACGAATACACAAAAGCACTATTAAAAAAGATTCACGAACCGAACCCAATAAATTAGCATGAGACCAAACACAGTGGTTGGGAGTACCAAGGTCTAACACTATCAAACATTAATTTATGTTTAACAAAAAATATTTAAAAAAATACAAACTAATATTTGTACAATCAACGATTCACATGAGACAAAACACGTACGTTGGGTCGGGCAAGGCCTAAATATATCAAAGATTAGTTTTCCTTAAGTTTTCTTTTTAAAAAACGAGTCCCACTGCCAACAGATAAAACAAATACACAAACCTACTTTCAGAAAATATTTACGAAACTACCCCGCCCGTTGGGCGGGTTACGACGCTAGTATATATATATATATATATATATATATATATATATATATATATATATATATATATATATATATATATATATATATATATATATATATATATATATATATATATATATATATATATATATATATATATATATGTATAATTATGACTTGAAACCATAGTTTTAACCCCAGTCATATCCCAGTCACATCTTTTAGCCAATAGTATTTCAGAATTTCCTAGAAAATCTCCAAATTCCACGAAAATCTGATTTGAAATCGCAGTTTTTCTAGAATCGCGTTTTGGAAACGCAGCTTTGAAAACTGCGTTTTGAATATCTGGGCCGAGCCGGGTCTGGACCGGCCTGGTTCAAGGATCCCAGTCAGCAGGGTTTTTGTAAAAAGTTTTTTAATTCGGATTTAAATATTTTTAAAAAATTCGTATTTATTAAATAAATATGATTTTTTTTATTTTTTTCAAAATCGTCCATGCAATGATTCGAACCTCTGACCTTCAGATACAACAACCAAGCATCTAACCACTATGCCACATTAGTATTTGTGATTTGGAAGTCAAACACAAAATAGTTATCCTTCTTTAAACTTGAACTGATACTATAACAATCTAGATATGGGACAAATAATGCATATCTATTACGTAAATACTAGCAGGGTACCCGCGCGATGCGGCTGCGGGTACTATGCGACAAAATTTTTTGGCGAACAAATTTTCTTTGGTTATTCGTTTTTAACAATCGTCACGTCTCATAAAATTTATCATTATCTTCCTAAAAAACCACATCACCAGGACCACAACAATCGTAAATTACTTATTGATATTTGGTATTTTAAAGGTATGAATTTTTAAGTGTGTTAAAAAATGACCATATATATTTCTCATGTTAATAAGGTTTTTCATATAGATTGGTGTTCGCATCGCCGACTCTGCTGATATGTCACAAAATCTTGGTTTTGTAGCCACTTTTTAGGCTTTTTTAATAGATCTATGTATTTATCATGTTTTAGAGGTGAAACATATCTAACTTATTGTTGTCAATATATGATAGTTATATGAACATTGTTTGGAAAACAAAAAGTTGGTGATTGAGTTGTACATTATGTTCTTTATGTTGTAGTAGAAGGGATTGGAGTGTATTTATGTTATCATTAATTGCTTTTTTCTAGAAAAAGTTTTGATTGTACATCATGTTGTTGTAAAATGTGTCACTATATTTGTACATTTATGTAACAGGCTTATTAAATATGTGTATTAATTATATTAATTATGTATTTAATACGTATATAAGCTTTTTATTGTTGTAAAATGTGTAGTAATAATTATACATTTAGGTATTAAGGTATATTAATTATTTTAATTATAAGTTTTAATTATTCTTATTTAATATACTTGTGCAAGTTGTACATATGCATTAGTATCTTGTATTACTTAAATATGATTTTCTTTGTGCATTAATATCTTGTAAATTGTGCTTAGATGATTATACCTCTTAAAATTTAAGCATTTAGTGAGGAGAGAGATACTAATTTCTTTTATATGTAATATAGATATAGATAGTTTACAAACCATAAACAAATATACGAGTCTATCTTTTCATATCTATACGACTATACGTTTCATTATTCCCCCAAAACCCTAACAGTCACAAACCCTAATTTTGATTCATACGATTTGTTTTATATCAAAACCTTTGTGACGGTTTGTCTTAAATTTATTATTTGCAGGCAATAGATCATTCCGTTCTTTATGATTGTGTGTTTATGTTTTTGTGTTGCAGGCAATAGATCATTCCGTTCTTTATGATTGTGTGTT
The DNA here is from genome assembly GCA_025667525.1 of Glebionis coronaria. Lineage (NCBI taxonomy): Eukaryota > Viridiplantae > Streptophyta > Magnoliopsida > Asterales > Asteraceae > Glebionis > Glebionis coronaria. The sequence continues at coordinate 354,131,351 of CM046881.1, read as the reverse complement.
TATGTTTATCGCATTTACGTAAGCTGGATAAAATTAGTGTATGGAATACTCATTGCTGGTATATTGTTCACAATATGTTTGTGTTGTTTAGAGGGTGTTTGGGTAAGTCTCAGTGTGACCCACATTATAAAAGAACAGAATTGGATAAAACAAATCCATGCTGCTATAACGATTTGAGGGTGTTTACATGGGTTTGTGATTTAAAAAATATATTTATACATAAAAATCAATGAAGGAAAAAACCATACAAAACATTGATGAACTTCTAGAAAATACTTGTATAACCAAACTTGAACTCTAATATAATCTGCCATTTGCAGCAAAAAGTCACTTAGGGCAGAACCAAACTGTAGATCCTGAACTCGAGCTGAAAGATTGATGTACCCTTGAAAAAGGTAACTTTATTTGCCAAGTTTTTAGATAAAAAACAAGTATAGACGAATATACAAAACTTATGGTAATGTACTGGTGTAATTTCAGTAGACACATTTCACTCACAAAATAGACAGCTTTGATACCGCAACAACAAATTTTTTATCATCTGATTCTCTCTTGAGATCAGATAGATACACACTTGAGCAGGGTGACTAGATGACGTGATATAAATCACCTGATGCTTCTGTTTCTACTTTTCAAAGCTCTGAAATTCTACTATTAGATTCTACTATCAGATGATGAAATTGATGGTAAATTCATAGTATATTTTACTCATTTGATCAACCAAAACATTCTCATGTTTTACATTTGCCCCTCATATACTTAGAAACAAAAGTCCTAATAGTTTTTTAGCTTATAAGAGCTTGCTAGACTGTTTGTTGTTTTGCAGGACAGTTGATACATCTCCTAAGTGTTCAATAACTTCCATGATTTGTCCCGATATTGTAGTTTGGTTAACTTATGACTTAAGTTTGTTAAAAAAGTGCTTATGTGTTTATTCGTATGTATCTACTCAGTTACATACTTGCATCTACTATAGTTATTAAGATAAGTTGAATGGGTCAGCTTGAGAGTAGAAATATTTATTAAAACACCACAGAGATTTTGTTGATCCAAACTTTAAGAACTAATTACGTGACTACAGATGAAAATAAACAAACGGAATGATATCTTCAAAAAAATGAAGACTACTATAAAAAAGAACTACAACAGGTGATGATAGTACTTACTTGTTGCAGGTAAGTAAACTTGAAAAATATAGGCACGTTGGCTTTCACCTATATGGCTATATTAGCAAGAACAAGTAGTGGGCCAACTTTCGAGTCCTTAGTTGTACCACTAAAGCAAAGTCGTCACCTGAATTTAGAGACGTAAAGATATGTCACCATTGTGTGAGAGTAGGACACACATAGGCAAGGAAAAGTGGAATAGTATCAACATATTTTCCATTATGTACATTAATGTCAGAAACAGAACTTGCAGATACAGATACCGACTCCTCTGTGATTTTACTTGGCTTCTCTGAATATAAGTCATCAACTATTCCAACCTTAACCATTGCAGCTAAACAGGGATCCAACTGAGGAGCTTCCAGTATAGAAGAGTGCAGAGCAGATCAGTCACACATCAGTCATCAAAAATCACCATTGCTCCTATTCAAGGTAAACCTGTTTCATCTTTAAACATTTTTTGGCATGAGAAATATTTGTAGAAGTTGCTCATCATTCATTCTTTCCTGGAAAAAATTTTAAGCTACATTCATTATTCAGGAATGTTTACTACTGTCATGATTTTGTTATGTTTATATCACTTTTCAAACTGGATATGATATTTTTTTCATGGGGGGTCATTAACTGATATTTTGTGTTTACAATTTGGAGTATAGACTTTTTATTTTGTGCAGGCGTAGAAGGGTGGGGAGCACGATAGTTGCGGCTGTTGACTTGGTCAGAACGTAGAGTCGACAACCATCATATCAAAGTGGTAAGTAGATAAACCGTTGTGATGTTGTAGTGCATTTGTATCAGTCAACCGGAAAAAACTTTCATTCAAGGACTATCTATTGATTTTTAGACTAATACTTTAATGTTAATTAGGTAACTTTTTTTCGTAAAAGTGACATTCAACTAGGAATGTGGTTGCAACACTTTTTATATGTTAATTACGTATCTTAGATGCGTTTATGTGGCTTACTTTGAATATTGTCAGCTTATGTAAGTTTCTTATGTTATAAATAAAGCCGAAAAGTTTAATACTATGCCAGAAAAAAATGAGCTTATGAAACAAAAGCCCGGAATCAAATAAGCCATAAGCTGAAACAAACATCGCCAAAGTTTTAGATTTTTTTTGCCTTATACTGTACTTATGAGCTTATTTGATTTCGGCCTATGTTCTTTGTATAGGTCGAGATGTGTGCTTCTAAACTAATGAAGATAGCAAGGGGAGATGTCGCTGGGTCTAAAAATCATGTCAATAGGACAGAAGACGGCGATGTTGATATGGAGGAAAGTGAAGGTAGCCATGTTTTAAGTTCCATATTACAATCTGGTACTGGTTAAAATGTGCAGGTCAGGTTAGGTTGATTTTTGTAAATTATCATTGTCAAATTACATCTCATTATGTACTGATAGAAAACATTGTTTATATGAAACAGTCACGCGTGAGGCTCGAAAGATTTAAGAGAGATTCTTTATGCAACGGCTCACAGTCACGCCTAATGGAGGAAAATTTTTGCTTTTCAGTGGAAAGAGAGTGTTTCTTATGCTTTAGTGACCTGTACCTTTCTACTGTTGTGTCATGGAATTTTGTGGTGTAGTATAAGATGAGATTGAGGGCACAATAGCTGATGTCATAGAGGTAATGATTCATGGCTGGCTAAGGCATGTATACGGCATGTCCTAGACTCCGCAAATATAGGTAACATTTGCTCATTTCGAGCTCATTCAACCAACATTATTCTTGTATAATGCCAATACTAAATAATGATTTAATCTTTTAGTTATGTAGGTAGTATATATTGCTTCACACAAGTATATATCATTCTAGATCAGTATTCCAACCTCTGCAAATCCAAATGGTATGTTAAATTTGCTTGCATATATGTTTCTTTAACTATTATCTCATATTCATTAATTTGAATATCCTTATTTTTCAAAACTTCTTTTGTCAGCGAAACCATTTATTTTATATGGGCACCCTTCACCCTTCACCCTTCACCCTTCACTAAATAGTTCTATTATTTAACCCGCTTATCTGCTGATACAAAAAACCGGTACCCCACATTTTCATGCGAATTTGTTTCAGTTTGAACTTTTACTGGAATGATGATTGGTTTGTAAAAGTAATTACGCGATTGAAACTATTTTTGTGCTTGACAAGTCCAATTCTCCTCGAGGACTATCTTTGATTGAGAAACTTTCAAACTTCACTCGCGAGCAGATCCCAGAGCGTATAGTCCACGCTAGGGGGTGAGTGGAAAGGGTAAATGGGTTATTTGAGGTCACACATGCCATCAGCCATCGCACCCGTGCTGATTTCTTTTGTGCACCAGTAGTCCAACCTCCCACCATCGTTGGTTTCTCAACTGTCATCCAAATGTGGATGTCCAGAAACAATTAGAGACCCTCGTGGTTCTGCTAGCATGGAGTATGTGGAATAAGCAAAATCATATGTGCCAAAGTTAAATCCGTTGAATATGAATGCTATTGAGTTGATTAGATAAGTGCCTGCAACAAACTGGTTGTGAAATAGAGAAGCAAATTAGAAGTTATATAAGAAAGTCGCATTTAGGAGAATAAATACAAAAAGAGTGCCAGTTTAAGAAGAATGATTCATACTGGGATACCAATGGTAATGATGTGTCTAACATGTAGGTATTTTGTGAACACCCTAGAACCAAATTGCAACCCGCGTCCAACAAGAAGAGCAAGTCCCAAACCCATTTCGAATCCCCTCTGCAACTTACAAAATATATATTATACAAAGCAATTCTTAGGCTATAATTTAATCTATTTTCTTGCTACAAAAGCGCCATTCGCCAAAAACAAACTTGTAGTATGAAATCTCTTTGGGCTTTGTATGCCATCTCTTGCCTTTTAATGGTGAAGCCTCTCAGTTCTGCATTGCCGATAGCTGGATATTCTCCATTGTATAATTTTTTTTCAATTATTTGTACAAAAACTACCACCCTAGGAATCTGAGATAGATCGAGTAATAACATGCTATCACCATTTGTCTTCCGAATTGCAGGTTGCCGCATTAATACCAGAGAACACTTATACATTCATCCTAGACGTGGCTGGAGTTTTACTACACTTTTTGAAGAGTTTTATTGGAGAGAGACTCTGTAAAGGCCCAAAAATTCTTAGTTTTGTTGTTCGTTCTCCCTGGAATACCCTTGATATTGCTGGTCAGGTAAAGATATAATTTCCTGGTGGAAATTTCTGAATCTGCATAGTTTCTTAATGTTTCATGCATATGGGACAATACTTGAACACTGTTATTGTTGGTTGTTTGGATAGTTTTCATGGGTATCTTACAGGTATCTTTAGGAGTTCGGAGATCAAAAGATTAACGACTCCAATTTACATTACATTCGTTGTTTTATTGTTTCACTGATCTATATCTAAAAATCACAGAGAAAAAGTGTTGAATCTGCTGCTAATGAAGAGGATTATACGGAGGCAAAATCACTTAGAAAAATTACACGCAATTTTTATAGGTTTTCTGTACGAAGACCAAGCCAAATTGCAAAGCGTCTGCAATGAGAGGAGAGTGCAACCATGTTGCAAGTGGAGAGGTTTAGGCAGCACAATGTCCATTTGGAAGTGATAACGTGGAGAAACAACTTGGTGAAAATTGCTCACTATCAAATGGACATACTCCAGATAATGATAACCATGCCTCCCTTACATCATACATGCAAGTCTCTGCCGATATTATATATAATGTATTTTGTAGATTTCTATTACTTTTTACACAACATTAGTTTTACCTTTAGTCAATTAATTTACAACTTTTTTATTATTTGTAATATTAACTTCACGTGAAGGTGATATAGTAAACTTAATCTACATTTCTTATCTTTTTTAGAAGGGGTCAATTAATTTAGGACGTCCCAAAATAGTAATGTGGACTATAATTTTGAGACGAAAGGAGTTAACAATTTTGTTTGTTTCGTTTGTGTATTTTATTTCGACAAAAAAACGACCAAATTACACCATATATAATATGAGGTCAGCTTTGTAATTTTGTTTATATCAAACATCTTATTTTCATACAGAATCATAGTCATACAGAGCCTTTGTGTTGTTCAGAGTTTAAAAACATTTAGCGCTAAATTATTTTGTGATGGTCGTAGAAATACGTCTTTTAGGAAAAAGAACGTAAATGGGGTAAGTATTAACGAGTGATTTAGGAAAACCACAAGTTATGACCCAATGAAGTGAGTTCGTTCTCAAGGAGGCACGTGTGTTGTGTAATGAATTGATTTTGTTTGTGATTTTATTAACAAGAAAAGAAAAGAGGATAAAAAGGAAAGAAAAGAGAAAGAAAAGACGAGACGGTTACGAAAACGGATTAAACTAAGACGAAAACGCGTTCACGTAAAACCGTAAAACTACAAAATTTAAAATTTTAAACCTAAAAATCAATTAAAAGCTAAAACAAGTCCAAAATAATATAAATAAGAAATAAAATCCAATAAAAATATTTTAAAACCTTTTATTAATTAAATATTCAATTTTAAATGCTAATTAAAGCCCTAAAATTAAATATAATTAATCAAAATATCCAAAATATGATTTTATTGAATTAATAACTTACTTATATTATCTAAAGACTAAAAAGTATTTTTTCTAATTTTTAAAAACTATTTTTCTATTTTTTGGTTACTAAAAACTATTTTAAAACTAAAATAATTATAAAAATAATAAAATAATGATAAAAATAATCTACCAATTTTAAAAAATCCTAAATTACTCTAATGAACAGTAGAAAAATGAAAAAGATTGAAAAATATTAAATTTTTCACTAAAAGACAATACTAGTTTAAAATAAAACCCTAATTAACTTAAATTAATTAAATAATAAAAAGATGAACAGTAAAATCTTTTTTAACCAAAAATCTTAAAATAATATTCTAAGTCCAGGAAAATTGATTAAACTGAAAAATATTACTTTTTGGCACTAAATTCCAAAAACAGAAACTTTAAAGTTAATTAAAAATACTAATTAATCTAAAAAATATAAAATGAACAGTGATAAAAATTTTAATTAAACTAAAAAATCAGAATTAAAATAAGAAAAATAACAAAACAAAAATCAGGTCCTAACTCTTAAAATCACCCACTAAAGACAAAAAAAGACAAAATCTGATAGTGACATGTGTTGGTGTTTTGTCCTGTTGTATAGCAGGGGAAACTTTTGCACAAGCAGGGGGAATAATGTTCCCACTGCTAGTGTATATTTTTGGTCAGGAGACCAATAAGCTTAGGAAAGCTTATTTGATAGCTTATTTTGGACAAAAAGGCACCCTTATACTCAGTTGAGAATAAGGAGTCAGATTATACACAAAAAACAAGCAATCACTTAACAGAATCAAGCACAAATAGCCACAAAAGTTACTGATTAACTAAACTAGTTTCTGATGAACAATAAAACTTGATTACATGCACAAATCCGAATTTTAAAAGCTTAAAGCTTGCATACAAAGCAATAACATGGCAAGAAACTGATTCACAATCCTATATGACCCTAAAATCTAGCAGCTTATCAAGAATCAAGCACAAATTTTACCAAAATCAGTCACAAAGGCACTTATCTGATTTTTGACCCTTATACCAATTTTGTAGCATGAACATGTGTTTAATACTTGACCAAACAGCAACCTATTACACCTTATAACCTAATAACAACCTAAAGAGTGTAACTAGACTGGTTTTAACACAAATCTTGTCACAAATTCTGCTTAAAACACAATTCCAAACACCCCTTTAAAAACTGGAAATCATCTTTTTCAAAGCAAAGGCTTATAAAATCACACCAAACTGGTTTAAAATCTTCTAACATACATCAAACAACTAACATGAGCAATATCTAGCAGCTCAAACAAACATTTAACAACTCTTATGCAGATTCACATAAATCACCAAATAAACTGAAAAATGAAAATGGAAAAAGGTTTTTACCTCAAGGGACCTACATCCAGGTCCCTAGTGGTTGCTTAACCACCTCCCTATAGGCCCGGGCCTATGCAGGACCTTAAACAACAGAAGTTCTTAAACCTGCTAAGAGAAAATGAAAAAAACAAACAATAATATAACACTTTCTGATTTTTCTTAAGTCTTTTTAGAATCTTTTCAAAAACCTTTCAATACTTCTCAAATGTTATCCTTTGAAAACACTTAAACAAGACAACCTAAAATCCAGGAAAATCAAAACTTCAAACAAGATTTTACCAAAATCACCAATTTTCAGAAACTTTTCTGAAATTTCAAAACACACAAAATGTTTTGCACCATAATATTGGAACTCAGTTTTTAGCTACCTCAACATACACCAACTTTTTAAATATAATAAAAGGATAAATAAAAATACCAACTTTATTTATTTTAAAAAAGGAATTACAAGAGTGAATTGCTAAAAACTGGAACAAAGATATATGTGACATGCCACATATATTTATACTGCCTAAAAGACTATTCTAGAATAAGGAATAAAATATTATAATGTGTAAACCCTAATGTGCTAATTTCCAGAATTGCCCTCTTGGTCTCTTGGTCAAATCGTCCATGTGATGAGCCAGGCTGTTGCTAGTGATGTTTGAATGTATCTTAAGCGTTGAAATGATCTTGGGGGCCAAGGAGTCCAATCTAGCCGTTCCTTTTGTCGGGTTTAGGGTTTTGGGCGAAAGTGATGTTGCAGGGGAGGGTCCCACAAGACACATGGGTGTGTCTTGTGGTGGTTTGAGAGGTGGGATCAAGGGAGGTTATGGTAAATTAGTAATCTGGAAGGATTCAAGTGAAAACCCTTTGGATTAGGGTTAATTGGACCTGGGTGGGTTTAGGGTTCGTGGGGGATTAAGAGTGGGTTTAATCCTTTTTGGGTAAAAAGTGATTTTAAAAAAGTGTTTAGGGAGGGAAAGTTAAGTGGTTTGACCTGGTGTTGACCAGGTTTAGTAACTGGTTGGACTTGGTGGGTTTGGTTACGGGTTGGGTAGGGTTATGGGTATTTGGGTGGGTCATGTGACGTGTCAAAATGTGACTGGGTGAGGAGGTTTGGCTGTCTTGGCAGATTTTACCCCCAAGCTTTCTTCTTGTCTTCATGTTGTAATTAAATCATCAAACTCCCATTTCCTTTGATTTCAACTTTCAGCTTTTGGCATTTTTGGCACATATTGTTTATAAACTTTAAACAAGGATATTTTATGCATTTTCTTCATTTTCCAAGGGCTTTTCTTGTACAATCTTCAAACATGGAGGACCATTCTTGTACAAATAACTATTGGAGGGTCATTTGTGACAAGTTCTTCAAAGATGAGGGACCAAAATTGCCAATCTTCAATTCTTCAAGTGCATTTTTGTAAAATCCAAACTTGGGCCCGGTTCATTGTGCGGCTTCGTTTCCCGTGTTCGTTTTTGAATGATTCTTGTGATCTTTTGCCATTTCCTCAATATCCGTACCTAAAAATACACAAGTAACAAACACAAGCATACATTTGGCAGTTTTAATGATATTTCATGCATTTTAAGCCCGATTTGGACGATGAGACCATGTATAAAAGCAGTCTCATCACTCCCCCATACTAAACCATTGCCGTGCCCTCACGCAATGCTAGAATAAAGTATCATAGCACCTCCAAAATTCAATTTTATTTACTTTATTGGAATAATAAACTAGCTACACTACTACTATTACTACTACTTGCGTTTTAGACATAATGTATGATTTTCATCGCAAAATAGGACGTTTAGGTTCATAGAATAAGAACACGTGAATGCTTCGTTAGAAATAATTTCATCGTCCTCGATTTTCACCCTAATTCCATGCGAAGCGTGCAACGAGATCATTGTCATTATAAGTTAGTAATGCTAACACTACTCATATGCCCTAATCACGTACTTATTCTGCCATTATTCCTAAGTTGTATCTCTTATATTTTATTATGTCTTAATGATCATGAGGATACATCATTGACTTATGCGATAATAGAGATTTAGGTCTAAAAATAGAGTCCTAACGGTGCAACTAAGACCATCAAATCAATAACCCCTCCTAATAGACAACGATGTTAAAAAATTAAGTTGACAAGAAGGATCGATAAACACGGTTTTATAACGGTTTTGAACATGAGACTTATTACCAAGACTTTTATACGCCCCCTAACGGAAGGGCCTTATTATCTTTGGTTTACCTCCATCTTTTATTCAACTTCGCCATGAAGCTTTTATTATGACTTCGGTCTTGCCTTGCCTTTTATTATCCGCCTCATCGGTGTTTTTATTAGCCAAAGACGTATATCCTCACGCTAAAGCGAATTTTGGATCTTTAAAGCTTCAAAGATTAAGGCTTGATTCACTTTCAATTTTGCATAGATTTTTTGGCCTTGTGGGGCTTCAAATTGTTTGCTAGATTTAGGTGAGCACTTGAAATCTTATTATTAGGTGAAGCTTTCGATTATTCGGGTGCCAATACTTCAAAACCGTGACGCTGGCGATACCTTAATGTCTTCCCAATTTAATTACACGGAAGCTACTAGAAAAGACTAGAAACCCAACAATCCTAACTAAACCGCTAAGTCAATATTGATTAAGCAAAAAATATTTACATGCGAAGGGAGAATAAGCAAACAACGAGAACACATGAGTTTTTGAAAGAATACGAGTACTCTACGTTTAGCATAGTAACTTATAATTAACTCTATCATTTCTCGTCCTCATTTAAGAGACTTAGCCTAATGTGTAGTTAAGGAATCAAAGCTAAGTGCTCAACACGCACGGTCGAGTCAAAAATTACTCTTATTCTCGCCATCGGAAAACCTACATTCGTGTCTTCAAACACTTATAAAACATGAGAAAAATTTTAAAATTTGGCCATTTTTAGCCTTATTTTGCAACAAAACGATAAACAAAATGATAAACTTTGGAAAGCGTGAAGGTTTGGCAAGGCAAGTATCTATTCACCCCCCCATACTAAAGTTAAACATTGTCCTCAATGTTTCGAGTCTAGGGGTGCAAACACCCCCATACTAGAGACGTAGTCGAATGCCTAATCTAGCATGGAAAGGATGTAACCAATAAATTAATAGCCGTTTATGAAGTGTGCTAAAAACCTAAGGTTAGAACATAAAAGGATATATCATTTGGATATTGGGAAATGTCTCCAAAGCAAACGATCGAGTGCTCCCATAAACGAACACGAGAGGCTCTAATCGTGAAGATCATGATCTAAAAACCACAATTCACAAACAACCACGGAACAAAGGTTGGAAGGGCACAAATCCCCTCACATTAAACTACATTAGAAAGCAATAATATGTACATAGATAAGCATGGGTCTCCCCCACGAGGCACCTTGTTTTTGATAACCGATTCAAAAGCTCGACTCGAATCCCCATAAATGCGATCATTTAGGGATTATAACGTTTTAGAAGTGGTGGGACATAGTATGACTAGGTAACTTGCGTGCGATGGCGAGACCTAAGCTTAAGTTAAAATTTTGACCCAACACCTTGAACCTACTGTAATAACCTAATATCAACCTTGTATGATGGTCCAAGCATTTATGTGTGGGTTCCGAACACGTTTAAGACTCGGTTTGAAAAACCAAAACAAGGGACTGCATTCAGTTTTCTGAAAAAGGCTGTGAAGATTTGGTCATATCTAAAAATCTATAATAGTACAGGAGGTGAAATTTCTTGACATGTATAGGTATTTCTCTTACCTTTAAAAGTTGGGAAAGAACAGCCCTAGGAATATTTTCAATCAACGGGAAATGCACTTTTAGTGACAGACTATCAAAACAGAAAGTTGTAAACGTCTTTCGTACCTTACGGTAGATTAAGCATAAATCCCAATCGGTAAAAGATTTTGACACGAAACCAAAAAGAGAAGTTTTATTATATTTGTAGCTACTGTAAAAAGTCATAAAATCATAAATTAATCCTTTTTACCCAAGTCAATTTACCCACGTTTTAAGCATAACATTCAGATTTGACCTAGTTTAGTAAAACGACCGTTTCGGACTCATCCGGACACTTCCCGTTTCCATCCAACTCAACACATACTAATCACATCAGTGGGTATCCATTTTTCAAATAAAAACAAGGTCATATGTTTAAGAAAATTTTGCCATGACCTGTTTGTTTCTGTGGTGATTTCCATACTACAAAAACAACTCCATTTAGCTACCTAACCTCAATCAAGCAACACTTAGGCTATACCAAATCGCCATGCAAGTGTCCTAAGTCCTAATATGCCCTAAGTATCTATAACGTTATTACTTCATTGAACGCATCCTTATTACGCGTCACCATTACATAGGTCCGTGAAGACTTCTTTTTGCTCAGCCCCTTTTACCTTGTGATTACTTACTAAAGGTGAGTTCATAGCCCCTTTTTACTTGAACAATGTTTCTAAATGCGGGGTGAGATTTTATATGGTGGAACACACCCATTTAAAACTGTATACTATCCAGAACTTGTATGCTATTCAGACTTGTATGCTTTCCAACAGTTTTCATTGATATTATTGCTTATAGTTAATAGCCTTAAGTTTCCTCTCTTGATCATGAACCGTTAATTGTCCCGTATGCTTTGCGCTAAGCGCGAATGTTGTGGGTGGATCCATCGGGATTGACAATCCCCGTCCCGATTACCATGACGCACTTACATTTGTTTATACTTGAGTATTTAGGCTGAATACTCCCTAGAGGAACTTACTTTGAGTGAAGCTTCGGTTTATGAACTAAAACAGCAATAATATTGGTTTCAGACTATGGTTAATGATCATAACCATTTTCTCTATTTACTTGTTTCACAAATGAATGCTTGTGTTCCACACCTTTATTGCTAAACCTATGAATTTCACTCAACTTTGTGTTGACGATTTTACATGTTTAATCTCAGGTATTATTACTTAACTTTGCTTGTATGGGAGCCCGCAGGATATTATCGCAGCTTGGAGATTTCTGTGATGCTTTTAAAAGACTGGTTTTAGTATAAACTGTCAGAAATTTATTATATCTTTTGGGCAACTTTATGTTATAAATCATGATGAAATAATATATCTTTCCACATATAAAACTCTGGGACCTATGTTTAAAACTCCGATCATTTATGATGTGATATATATGCTTTTATTACGTCAGCTTTGTGTCAACTGTAATTCATTGTTTCTTGTACTATGACGTGTTACCCCCTCGTTGCCTAGTTGTTCCATGTCAGATTTTGGGGGTCTCACAGATTGGATGGTGTGGTCAATTTTTGGTGGGGCTTACATGATACACAAGGCCCAAAAACAACCGGTATTAAGGACTAAGTCCTTTGATGGTGCAAAATACCGAGATCGAAGATGGCGTTTTCATTTTCATTGGAAAAACAAATCAACGCCACTTCATCAATGGTCAACAAAAACTCAAAGAGTTTCAAGAAAATAGGAGAGAAGAAATAGAAGGGTGGGACAATGGGTAAGTCATGAAATCATTGAGCTACACGAGGTAGACTCGCACCAATCAAATGAAAAGATTTTCCATTTATTGCATCGGTGGAAGACCGAGATTTCCCTATATAAGCAATTCCAGGATCAAATATCTCGTCCTCGGTGGAGAAAGGGGAGGGAACATAAGGGGATTCCCCCACACTAAGTCCACACAAAGCATCGTCAAAAGGAGAAGACGAGCTTGTAGTACTCAATACACGCGGTGATGACGGAGTTAGAGTTGTAGAAAAATCTTTTAAATTTGATTCAAAATCTTTTCTTTTTCATCTTTTAAACTCTCCTTGTGAAAACCCGATTTGATTATGTCAAAAATATTTGGTGTATCTAAAGCAATGTTAGTCAAACTAAAAATTCTCACATTTTGAAATCTTTTTGGTTTAGGTGGTGGTAAGTTTTCAAATCTTTTGTCAATAAAGAAAACTTCCCCATCGGGATCAACGTATTCATCATCCAAAGAATCACTCGAGATTGGAATCGTAGGCTTAACACTCTTAACCTCCAACGGCGGAGGGGACAGAACTTCATTTTTGTCAACAACTCCTAAAACTCTATTTGAAATCTTTTTGCAAATGTTTTTGATGGGATTGACATTGTACAAAGATGTGATAGAATACACATGCGAAAGAGTGGAGTTTTGGGTTGCATTAATGACGAGTTCTTCCTCATTGAAACGAAGAGTGATTTTTCTTGCATGCACATCGATAAGTGCTCTCGAGGTATCCAAAAAAGATCGACCTAAAATTAACGGAACTTTAGGATCGATGGGAATATCAACAACAATAAAGTCTACATGATAGTAGAACTTTCCAATTTTCACAAAGACGTCCTCGGCAACTCCACAAGCTAGAATCATAGAATGATCGGCCATTTCGATTGACATTCTTGAAGGAGTGAGATTGGGAAGATTGAGCGATTTAAAAATCTCAAGAGGCATCAAATTAATACTAGCACCAAGATCGGCCAAGGCGTAGCATTCTTCCATGTCTTGTATAGCACATGGGATTAAAAACTTTCCAGGATCACCGACTTTTTGAGGTATGCGGCTTAGAAAAACCGATGAACAACTAGACGATTTTTGCAATTTTTCTTTGTTATTCAACATACTTTTGAAGTTCGCGGCAAATCGAGGCATCATGACTAAGGCGTCGGCAAAACTTATATTGAAATGCAAGTCACGAAACATTTTCATAAAGAGTTCAAATTGATAATTATTTCGTTCTTGTGCCTTTTCCTTGTCTCGTCTTGAAAGGTAGGGTAAAGGTGGTGTGGGTTGGGGCATAGTAGGCATAGGCATCGGCCTTGGAATCTCGGGTTCCATGATTGGTGTGGGTTCAACCGTAGGTGTGGTTTGAGCGGTACTTCGTGGGCTTGTAATTTGCTCCTTTTCAACCACAACCTCGGGTTCTTTCTCTTTTTCCTTCTCCATAGAAGTACTTGGACGAGAAATGGGTTCTTTGAAAGTTTTACCACTACGAGTAGTAATAACCTTCAATTCTCCTTACGGGTTCACGATGGTATCACTAGGAAGACCACCCGAAGAAGAGGGCTAACACATGATAGCTTCAAACATCTTAGCCATACGGTCCTCAAATTTTGATTGCCTAGCATCCGCTTTTAACAACTCTTGCTTAATCTCATGTTGACCTTGCTCCATTTTTTGTTGATTTTGTTGGAGACGTGTGACATTTCCTTCCATTTTGTTAGCATGAGTTTTAAGTTCATTAGCAAGTTCGTTTTTAAGCTCGTTTTTCAACTCGGACCTTAAGCTAACCATTTCACTTTGCATATTATCAAACTTAGCATCATTAGCCTTTGCATAATTCAAAAATTCTCCTTGAAGATTTTTGGTGTGATCATTTTGAAAACCTTGAGTAGAAGTTTGAAAATCACGGTTTTGGTTTTGATTTGAAACTTGCCCATTTCCACTTTGATAATTACCCTTGTTATAATTCCTTTGATTTCCTTGGTAATTTCCACCTTGGTTGTTGTTTCGATAATTATTAGCATTTTGATTTGGTGGAGCTTGATTTTGGCGGGAACCTTGACCGATTTGGTTATAAGTTCCCGTGGCTACATAAGCACTCGAAGTGTTACCATCCGCGGTAATGCACTCGGAAAGATCATGAGCTCCACCACACGACAAACAACTCTTAGAAACCGCATTAACCGAAGCGGAATTCGAAGCTTCTTAAGCTTTCCAATGGGACATAAGAGTCGAAAACCTATCGAAAAACCGATTTTCCTCATTTCCTTCATCATGTAAGGCATTGATACTACGAGACGATGATGAGCCCATTTTGGCAACACTTGGTGTGTTACGAGGGCTATAAACCTTAGACCTATTCTCAATTATGACCAAAGCTTCTTCAACCGTTTTACACAAAAAATTACCACCCGCGGCGGCATTTAAATAATCTCTTTCATGATCATTAAGTCCATTGTAAAACGTGTCGATTTGGTGTAAGTCGGAAAAACCGTGATGAGGACATTCATGTAACATCTCCTTAAACCTATTCCAAGCCGTAGAAAAACTTTCATTTGATTCTTGTGAAAATTTAGAGATCTCATTTTTCAAATGCGTAGTCTTAGAGGGCGGAAAAAATTGGTTCACGAACTTTGAAACGAGATCCTTCCACGTCAATATAGAATTGGGTGGCTCTTTCTCTAACCAAATTTTAGCGGGCCCCGCTAAGGAATACGGAAAAAAACATCATCTTAATCGAGTCATTCGAGACATCCTTGAATTTGCACGTGGCGGTAAGACGATTAAATTGGCGGATATGGTTGTGTGGATTGTCCTTCTCATCACCACGGAATTTGTTGTTTTGGATCATCGACAACAAACCCATTTTCACCTCAAAATTCTCTGCAAGGATAGCGGGAATCACAATAGCTTCTCCATAACCCTCGGTGGGTGCTTGAAGTAACTCCATCATAGTTCGATTCGCCATGGTTGGTGCTTCTCGTACAATGGGTTCGTCAATAGGAGACTCCTCACTAGAATGAGTTGGAGTGGGAGTTTTGTTCTTTCGTCTACGTGCACGTTTTGCTTGATTACGAGTGAGCATAAACGTCACGTACAACGAGGAGACGAGCAAAGAAGATTCTTTTTGGTATTTTGTGTTTTTCAATTTTTGTGTGGTTTTTGATGGTATTAACTTTTTTTGGAAATTGGTGAATGTATTAAGTAGACAAAAATCTACAAATCTCCTCCTTAATCAAATCTCTTGATTAAAGAAGCCTCAAGGAATGAGAACGATCACGTGGAGTGAACGCCTTCGATGACTTTAGAACGATGGTGGAACACCAAATCGTTCAAGAGGGTTTAATCAATAGAAACCAAGAAAATATATATGATATGTAATAATACTTTGGGCGGCAAAACCCTCGATTCACTCTCAAAATCAAATACGCACAAGCAAGCGGAGGAAACGAGGCGGCGCGAAGCACTTAAGAGCCTTTTTCCTTTAGGTCGTGAAATACAACCGCCTTATACCCACCTTATAGTTTGTATTATCAAGATTAAGCTTCACGAAAGTATTTATCTATTTTTGCCTTTTTTCTTTGGTTTGAGATTCGAATACAATGATTGGGTAATGGCCTCCCAAGTCAAGGTTGTGATTTCTCACGTATTTGGAGTACTTGTATTTTTATTGTTCTACGTATACAATATAGTAATAATATTCACACAAAAACCAAAAAACGATAATACGTATTAGTAGAGTGCTACTAATACAAATACTAATTATGGCTAATATAAAAAACAACAATGTTCAATCAAAACACAACACGCCTCCCCGGCAGCGGCGCCAAAAATGATAGTTGTATTTTTACCCCTTTAGGAAAAGGAAGGTAAATAGGGGCAAGCGTGCACGACGATTTAGGAAAATCGTGTGTGTATGACCCTAAAAGTGAGTTCGTTCTCGAGGAGGCTAGTGCGTTGTGTAATGAATTGATTTTGATTGATGATTTAATTAAGAAAATAAGATTAGAAATGAGAAAGGAAAGAAAAGACGAGACGGTTACGAAAACGGATTAAACTAAGACGAAAACGCGTTCACGTAAAACCGTAAAACTACAAAATTTAAAATTTTAAACCTAAAAATCAATTAAAAGCAAAAACAAGTCCAAAATAATATAAATAAGAAATAAAATCTAATAAAAATATTTTAAAACCTTTTATTAATTAAATATTCAATTTTAAATGCTAATTAAAGCCCTAAAATTAAATATAATTAATCAAAATGTCCAAAATATGATTTTATTGAATTAATAACTTACTTATATTATCTAAAGACTAAAAAGTATTTTTCCTAATTTTTAAAAACTATTTTTCTATTTTTTGGTTACTAAAAACTATTTTAAAACTAAAATAATTATAAAAATAATAAAATAATGCTAAAAATAATCTACCAATTTTAAAAAATCCTAAATTACTCTAATGAACAGTAGAAAAATGAAAAAGATTGAAAAATATTAAATTTTTCACTAAAAGACAGTACTAGTTTAAAATAAAACCCTAATTAACTTAAATTAATTCTAAAAATAATAAAAAGATGAACAGTAAAATCTTTTTTAACCAAAAATCTTAAAATAATATTCTAAGTCCAGGAAAATTGATTAAACTGAAAAATATTACTTTTTGGCACTAAATTCCAAAAACAGAAACTTTAAAGTTAATTAAAAATACTAATTAATCTAAAAAATATAAAATGAACAGTGATAAAAAATTTAATTAAACTAAAAATTCAGAAATAAAATAAGAAAAATAACAAAACAAAAATCAGGTCCTAACTCTTAAAATCACCCACTAAAGACAAAAAAGACAAAATCTGATAGTGACATGTGTTGGTGTTTTGTCCTGTTGTATAGCAGGGGAAACTTTTGCACAAGCAGGGGGAATGATGTTCCCACTGCTAGTGTATATTTTTGGTCAGGAGATCAATAAGCTTAGGAAAGCTTATTTGATAGCTTATTTTGGACAAAAAGGAACCCTTATACTCAGTTGAGTATAAGGAGTCAGATTATACACAAAAAACAAGCAATCACTTAACAGAATCAAGCACAAATAGCCACAAAAGTTACTGATTAACTAAACTAGTTTCTGATGAACAGTAAAACTTGATTACATGCACAAATCCGAATTTTAAAAGCTTAAAGCTTGCATACAAAGCAATAACATGGCAAGAAACTGATTCACAATCCTATATGACCCTAAAATCTAGCAGCTTATCAAGAATCAAGCACAAATTTTACCAAAATCAGTCACAAAGGCACTTATCTGATTTTTGACCCTTATACCAATTTTGTAGCATGAACATGTGTTTAATACTTGACCAAACAACAACCTATTACACCTTATAACCTAATAACAACCTAAAGAGTGTAACTAGACTGGTTTTAACACAAATCTTGTCACAAATTCTGCTTAAAACACAATTCCAAACACCCCTTTAAAAACTGGAAATCATCTTTTTCAAAGCAAAGGCTTATAAAATCACACCAAACTGGCTTAAAATCTTCTAACATACATCAAACAACTAACATGAGCAATATCTAGCAGCTCAAACAAACATTTAACAACTCTTATGCAGATTCACATAAATCACCAAATAAACTGAAAAATGAAAATGGAAAAAGGTTTTTACCTCAAGGGACCTACATCCAGGTCCCTAGTGGTTGCTTAACCACCTCCCTATAAGCCCGGGCCTATGCAGGACCTTGAACAACAAAAGCTCTTAAACCTGCTAAGAGAAAATGAAAAAAACAAACAATAATATAACACTTTCTGATTTTTCTTAAGTCTTTTTAGAATCTTTTCAAAAACCTTTCAATACTTCTCAAATGTTATCCTTTGAAAACACTTAAACAAGACAACCTAAAATCCAGGAAAATCAAAACTTCAAACAAGATTTTACCAAAATCACCCATTTTCAGAAACTTTTCTGAAATTTCAAAACACACAAAATGTTTTGCACCATAATATTGGAACTCAGTTTTTAGCTACCTCAACACACACTAACTTTTTAAATATAATAAAAGGAATTACAGTTTAAATAAAAATACCAACTTTATTTATTTTAAAAAAGGAATTACAAGAGTGAATTGCTAAAAACTCGAACAATGATATATGTGACATGCCACATATATTTATACTGCCTAAAAGACTATTCTAGAATAAGGAATAAAATATTATAATGTGTAAACCCTAATGTGCTAATTTCCAGAATTGCCCTCTTGGTCTCTTGGTCAAATCGTCCATGTGATGAGCCAGGCTGTTGCTAGTGATGTTTGAATGTATCTTAAGCGTTGAAATGATCTTGGGGGCCAAGGAGTCCAATCTAGCCGTTCCTTTTGTCGGGTTTAGGGTTTTGGGCGAAAGTGATGTTGCAGGGGAGGGTCCCACAAGACACATGGGTGTGTCTTGTGGTGGTTTGAGAGGTGGGATCAAGTGAGGTTATGGTAAATTAGTAATCTGGAAGGATTCAAGTGAAAACCCTTTGGATTAGGGTTAATTGGACCTGGGTGGGTTTAGGGTTCGTGGGGGATTAAGAGTGGGTTTAATCCTTTTTGGGTAAAAAGTGATTTTAAAAAAGTGTTTAGGGAGGGAAAGTTAAGTGGGTTGACCTGGTGTTGACCAGGTTTAATAACTGGTTGGACTTGGGTGGGTTTGGTTACGGGTTGGGTAGGGTTATGGGTATTTGGGTGGGTCATGTGACATGTCAAAATGTGACTGGGTGAGGAGGTTTGGCTGTCTTGGCAGATTTTACCCCCAAGCTTTCTTCTTGTCTTCATGTTGTAATTAAATCATCAAACTCCCATTTCTTTTGATTTCAACTTTCAGCTTTTGGCATTTTTGGCACATATTGTTTATAAACTTTAAACAAGGATATTTTATGCATTTTCTTCATTTTCCAAGGGCTTTTCTTGTACAATCTTCAAACATGGAGGACCATTCTTGTACAAATAACTATTGGAGGGTCATATGTGACAAGTTCTTCAAAGATGAGGGACCAAAATTGCCAATCTTCAATTCTTCAAGGGCATTTTTGTAAAATCTGTTGGGAAAATATTAAGGCCAGATCACTTGAGCGCTGACAAGAACAAAACAAGCGTTGACAGGAACAAAGCAAGCGCTGACAGCTCAAGCGTTGACAAGTTAAAGTCAAGCGTTGACACATTGAAGACAAGCACTGATGGAAGATATAATCTACACGTTTATTATATTCTAGAATACTTCTAGTAAGGATAGAAACGACAATGTATTTTCTATGTTTATCTTTACCTAGAATAGTTGATACGTAGCTTATTGTACAAGGCTTCTTAGTCTATAAAAGAAGGCCTTTAGGTTAATGTTCAATATCAAGTTTTACATAAGTTTTCATTCGTAAACATCTTTCATTGTAAGCAAGTTCGACATTCATAATCAAAGTGAAAGTTTGTTTACATCTTGTGTGTTCTTGTTTAAGTGTTAAATTCCGCATAACACTTAGATTCACAAAGCATATAACAAAGGTTTCTCTACGTGTTATACTTGATCTAATCTCGTATACACAAAGCTAATCGATCTAAGTTTGGGATCAACAAGTGGTATCAGAGCTTGTTGAGGAACTTTTGATCTTTGAAAAACACCAGAACCAATACACGAACACCAAAACCCTAATTTTTTTAAGAAACCCTAAAAACACCAAAACCCTAACAACATCATGTCTGAAGCAATAACCACCTCCTCTTCACCCTTACCAAACATCAGGATTCCCATGCTTGATGCAACCAACTTTGACTTATGGAAGTTCAACTTTGAACAATATCTGGGGATCTATGACTACACACTATGGGAGATTATTGAATATGGAAACTCATTCAATAAGGCTCAAAAGATTCTTGATGCCATTACTCAAAGATCAGCTGTTGAAGGATGCCCTGATGAAGATAAGAAAGAAAAACCTGGAGATGGTAGAGCTGTAGGTGCTGAAGATATTGCAAAGAAAAGGGTTGACATGAAGGCCCTAAATATTCTGAAAGTCTCTTTGGGACAAGAAAACCAGCACAAATATAGAGGCTATGAATCTGCTAAAGATCTTTGGGAAGCACTTGCAGTTGCATATGGTGGCAATGCAGACACTAAGGAAGAAAAGAAAAAGCAACTTCTGCATGACTATGTTGTCTTCAAAGCTCAACCCAATGAGAAACTGAGTAGTGTGAGAAGCAGATTGCTCGACATCACAAGCAAATTGTCCTTCATGGGGACACAAGTTGGTGATGTTGACACCAATGCTACCTTTCTTAAAAGTCTTGGTGAGGCATGGAAGATTGAGGCAAGATCTATTCTTGCCAGTAATACTTACAAGAGCTCCTCGTTTGATGACATCTACAACAAACTAAGACTATTGGAAGATGAAACTCTTTCAGCACATGGAAGCAAACCTAGCACCAGCAACATGGCCTTCTTCTCTCATAGTGAAGGTCAATTCAATCAGAAGGACTCTTTTATGCGTCCAGTTACTGGATCATCATTTGTCAGCGCTGGAACAAGTCCTGTCAACGTCTCCTTTTCAGATGTTGACACATTCATGAATGACTCCCCAAGAGTTAAACCTGCTGGTTTGGATTTGGATACTGTGTGTGCTTACATTGCTTCTTTGCCCAATGGTTCAGTGATTACATATGAGGACCTTGAGCAGATAAGTGATGAGCACTTGGAAGAGATGGACATCAAGTGGAACATGGCTCTTGCTAGTATAAGAGCAAATAGGTGGAATAGAAGGTTCAAGAAGAAGATGACCTTCAATGCTAAAGACACAGCTGGATTTGATAAATCCAAAGTTGAATGCTACAACTGTCATCGTATGGGACACTTCATGAGGGAATGCAGATCTCCTAGAAGATTTGATGCTGGTAAACCCTCAAGTCAGATTGTTAAAGCTCGGGATTCCAAAGCCATGGTTACAGTTCAAGGAATTGATGGTACAGGATGGGATTGGAGCTATTTGGCTAAGAATGCTGAAGAGGACAAAGCTTTGGTTGCTGATATTGAAGAAGAAGAGCATGTTGAATATGCTCTCATGACACACTCCTCCTCCTCATCTGATAATGAGGTATATGATGATGCTTTTTGTAGCAAAGGTTGTAGGTTAAACACTGATAGACTTAACAAAGAGGTGTTAAAACTAAAAGATGATATGAGCACTGAAAGGTGTAAATTGTCCAATTACCAACTAGCTCTTACTGAAACTGAGAAAACCGTTTCTGAATACAAGAAAATGGAATTTGACTTAAAAGATAAGATCAATATCTTAAAACATGAGCTAGAGGGTAGTATGGATATTAGAAACATCATGACAAAGGTCAATAGAGACCTACATGCTAAGTTAGATGAGGCCATTAAGAATAAAGATAATGTTGACCTCAAGATTCAAAGATTTGATAGAGCCACCCAAACCCTAGGAGACTGTGTAGCTAAGCAAAGGGATCCTAAGGACATGACTGGGATTGGGATGAATGATTACTCTCTGGTTCCACCACCAGCTGGTGACTTCTATGGTGTCCCTAGAAAGGACTTGTCTTGGACTGGGATACTAGAATGCCAAGAAGAGGAATTCATTCCTCCACCAAGAGTTGTCACTCCAGTGGAAGAGTATCAACAAAAATTGACTGACCTAAATGAGTGGAAGAAAGCTAACCCTACTTTATTTGTTAAGGGAGGTTTGCTATGTGAAAGTCCCAATGAATCACCACCCATTAAGGTTACTCATCCAATCACTGGTAAAGCTGTTGACCTAGGCTCAAACACTGTTAGAAGACCTACCATTAAATATGCAGAGATGTATAGGAATAATAGGTCACCCAAGAGCCAAGTTAGCAATCATAGAACAGGTTTCTTCTCTACTAGACCTAAGTTTGTGTCTAAGAAAGCCTGTTACACTTGTGGTAGCTTTTCACATTTGGCATACAAGTGTGTCAACGCTCGCAAAGCCAGCGCTGATAGGAACAATTTCAGCGCTGATAGGAAGAAAGTCAACGTTGTTAGGAAGTCAAACGTTGTCAGACCCAAACCTTGTGTGCAGCGAAGTCCACAAGTGATTAGACCTGCCCCATTCTTCTCTAGAAGGTCTAACACTCATGGACAAAGACCTTTTCAAAAGACAAACACCTGGTCAAATAGGCAATGGGTTCCTGTAGCTAACCCTAGATTCAACGCTGACAAGGGTAATTTCAGCGTTGACAGGACAAAATCCAACGCTGACAGAAACGTGACCAGACCTAAATATTTGCAGCCACAAGGTAAGAGGTCTAAAGCTTCTTCAAGCTTAACATGGAGACCCAAGAAAGATCAAAACCCTAATGATAATGGGATTTCAATGACTTGCAATAGATTTAATTACATTTCAAAGGTCATTACAAAACCTATTGGGGTTAACTGGGTATTTCATCCTAAAAAGGATGAGAATGGGGTTGTTGTGAGAACTAAGTCTGTTCTTATTGAACAACCAGATGAATCCAAGTCTTCTGAGACTTGGGTTCCCAAAGAAAACTAATTTGTTTTCTTTATGTGCAGGGCATTCAAAGACAGATCAATGATTATGGATATTGGGATAGTGGATGCTCAAGGCACATGACAGGAAAGGAAGACTATCTGACGAACTTCACTCCTATTAAAGATGGTGATAAGGTATACTTTGGAGGGGGCTATGGCACCATTACAGGCAAAGGAACCCTTCTCACCAATAATCTGCGTTTTGAGAATGTCTTCCTGGTAAAAGAACTGGACTATAATCTGTTTAGTGTATCACAAGTTTGTGATAACAAAAATAAGGTTCTTTTCACTGATACTGAGTGTTTGGTGTTAAGCAAGGATTTTAAGATCCCTGATGAGAAGTATATTGAGTATAGAACACCTAGGCATAAGGACATACATAATGTGAATTTAAATGGGATCAAAGTGAATACCAATATGTCTTGTTTTTATGCTAAGGCCTCAGTAGATGAAAGTAATTTGTGGCACAGGAGACTAGGGCACATAAATTTTAAAAATATAAATAGACTTGTGAGGCTTGGTTTAGTTGATGGTTTGCCTGAGAAGGCCTTCCACAATGACCACTCTTGTGTTGCATGTCTTAAAGGCAAGCAGCACAAGGTCTCATTTAAGTCCAAACAGGTGCATACTAGTTCCAGACCTCTTCATATGCTTCACATGGAACTCTTTGGTCCCACAAATATAGAGAGTTTGAATGGTAAGTCATATTGCTTTGTTGTCACAGATGACTTTTCTAGGTTTACTTGGACATTCTTTCTAGCTATGAAGAGTGACACAGCTGATGTTCTTATTGATTTTAGCACTCAGATTGAGAAAAGGTCTGGAAATGAGGTTAAAATGCTTAGGAGTGATAATGGTGGAGAATTTAGGAACAAGAAGCTAGATGATTTTTGTGCCAGGAAAGGAATTACTAGGCAATTTAGTATTGCTAGAACCCCACAACAAAATAGGGTTGCTGAAAGGAAAAATAGAACCCTAATTGAAGCAGCTAGAACAATGTTGGCTGATGCTCACTTTCCTATAGCCTTTTGGGCTGAGGCTGTTAATACAGCATGCTATGTGCAAAATAGAGCATTGGTTAACAAAATTCAGAACAAAACACCTTATGAGTTACTTTGGGGAAGAAAACCTAATATTGGTTTTCTCAGACCTTTTGGATGTCATGTAGTAGTATTAGATACTAGTGATGCCTTAGGGAAATTTAGTGCAAAAGGTGATGAAGGTTACTTCATGGGGTATTCAGTCCAGAGCAAGGGTTATAGGGTTTATCTTAAACAGGACAAACGGATAGTTGAGAGAGTACATGTTAGGTTCTTGGAGAATAAACCTAGTGATCCTGAAAGTGGTCCTAATTGGTTGTTTGATTTGGAACCCTTGTCTAGAACTTTAAATTATGTGCCTGTCACTAATCCAGACATTGTGAAGGTAACTTCAAATGTTGTGGAGGAACAAGTTGTTAATGTTTCAGGTACACAGGTTCATGAGAAGGTTGGATCACAAGCAGAAAAGGCATCTCCTACATTTGAATATGTCACAATTCCCATTTGGACAGATGCTTTTGCTGCTGCTGCTGCTGCTGGACAAGATAATGGTGGTCTCCAAATACCACCAGATACAAACATGCATGGTTCTTCAGGCGCTGACAAAGGCAAATCTAGCGTTGACAAGACCAATTCAGACGTTGATGGCTCAGACGTTGACAACAACATTTCAAGCGCTGTTAGCCCAGACGCTGACAACCAAGATTCAGACGTTGACAACACTTATGGGCATTTTTTCTCTTCTAGTTTTGAACAAGGTGGACCTTCCAATGTTCATGAAGAGATTCCTGTTGATCAAAGAGAGTATGATGAAGAAGATATTGGCAACATGGAGCGTGAAGTTGAGGACACCAGACTTTTTGAAGAGGGGTTCTCACCTCCACAATGAAGAATCACCCCACATCTCAGATCATTGGTGATATTATGACTCCAGTTCAGACAAGACAATCTCATCAAGGTCTTGGTGGATTTATTGCCAATATACACAAGAAGGTTGATACCCCTCTTGTGCAAGCATGTTTGTTTGCATGTTTTCTGTCACAAGAAGAACCCAAGAAAATATTTGATGCTCTCAAAGAACCAAGTTAGGTGGAAGCAATGCAGGATGAGCTTCACCAATTTGCAATTCAGGATGTTTGGGAGCTGGTTGATTGTCCTAGATATGTCAGACCTATAGGGACAAGATGGGTTCTAAGGAACAAAAGAGATGAAAGAGGAATTGTGGTCAGAAACAAGGCAAGGTTAGTGGCTCAACGTTATACACAAGAGGAGGGGATAGACTATGAGGAGGTCTTTGCACCAGTTGCAAGGATTGAAGCTATTAGGATTTTTCTAGCCTATGCATCTTGCATGGGCTTCACAGTCTATCAAATGGATGTCAAGAGTGCTTTCTTGTATGGCACCATTGTTGAGGAAGTTTATGTAATGCAACCTCCTGGTTTTGAGGATCCAGAGCATCCAGATAAAGTGTATAGAGTCAAAAAGGCTATGTATGGCCTTCATCAAGCCCCTAGAGCATGGTATGGTACTTTGTCTACCTATTTGGTGGACAATGGATTCAAGAGGGGCACCATAGATCAGACACTATTTACAAAGAAGAAAGGCAAAGATGTTTTGCTTGTGCAGGTCTATGTTGATGATATCATTTTTGGGTCTACTGATCCAAAGATGAGTGAGGATTTCTCCAAGCTTATGACAGACAAATTCAAGATGAGTGCTATGGGGGAGATGAACTTATTTCTTGGTTTACAAGTTCAGCAGAAAGAGGATGGTATCTTCATCTCCCAGGACAAATATGTTGCTGAGATCTTGAAGAAGTTTGGCTTTTCTCCACATGAAAAGAGGGCTACTACTCATATGGATAGAGAACACCCTTGGGGAAAGATTGGAGATGGGAAAGATGTTGATGTCAGGCATTATAGATCCATGATTGGATCCTTGATGTATCTTACTGCCTCTAGACCTGACATTATGTTTGCTGTGTGTGCTTGTGCACGCCATCAAGTGACTCCCAAAGAATGTCACCTTTATGCTGTGAAGAGGATCTTTAGGTACCTAAGATGCTATCCTAATCTTGGTTTGTGGTACCCAAAGGATTCACCATTGGAGCTGATTGCATATTCAGATAGTGATTATGGAGGTGATAAGTTTGATAGGAAATCCACAACTGGTGGATGTCAGTTTCTTGGGAGCAGGTTAATATCTTGGCAATGCAAGAAACAAACAGTGGTGGATAATTCTACAACTGAAGCAGAGTATGTGGCTGCAGCAGCATGTTGTGGTCAAGTGTTGTGGATTCAGAACCAGCTGTTGGATTATGGGTATAATTTCATGCATACTAAGATATTTGTTGACAATAATAGTACTTTATGCATCATTAAGAATCCTATACATCATTCTAAAACTAAACACATAGAAATTAGACACCATTTTATAAGAGATTGCTTTGAGAAAGGTTTAATACAACCAGATAGGGTTGACACTAAGGAAAATGTGTCAGATTTATTAACTAAACCTTTTGATGCTGGAAGATTTCAATACTTGGTAACAAGTATTGGAATGGTTAATCTCACTTAATATGTGTTTTGGATTCTTTTTGTAAAAGTATGTACAGGATGATGCATTATTATTATTGGTCTTATTGATGATTTAGATTTTCCACTATATTTTTCTAACACTGACAAAGGTTGCTTGAACACTGATAAGTGTTTTTTGCAACGTTGTCAGCAATATAATTGTCTAACGCTGACAAAGCTTCCCTCAACGCTGTCATGTGTTATTGGGGCGTTGTCAGCAACAATGTTAGTTTTGTGGTTTTCAATCTAAATGTGCAGATGGTGTTAGCAGTATACCATTGGATACAGAGTTGCTTATGGATCAATGGAGAAGCATTTGGACAAGTTTTTATTTATGGATGATGGTTGGAATGTTTCATTCCTATCTTAACATAAATTTTTTATGTTCATGCATGATTTTAGCAAACTTTTTGTATCATAGTTTAAGGGAAGGTTTTAGGAACCTTTAGGATGTTTGGGTATCCATATGATACTCTTATCACAATTCTAGATTGTGTCCACAGGTGAGTATGGGTTAGTTTTACTAAACCATGAGGCACTATAGCATGCATAGTATATCAACTTTGCATGCTGCCAAGACATTTTTGGCCTAGAATTGGTTGTGGTCTGTTGGGAGACTTGGGAATGATTTTGATATGGGATTTACCTGGGAGTAACAAGGATTTTATAAGGTGACTTTGTTGTTAAGAATTTTGGTTAGCAAGGGACACTAGAGGACTGTTATGTCTATCTTGCTTATGCAAGTGTGCATAACTGGACAGTGCTTGCCGCCCTATAATAATTATCAGCTTTTGGTTATCTTCTCTAGGATAAATTACTTGTTAAGGTCATTTTTCACTTTTTAAAACAATTTTATTTTTGGACGCTGACAAGATTTTTCCAAGCGTTGTTGTGACCAAATTGGACGCTGACATGGCTTTAGGCGAACGTTGACAAGATTATAGCCGTTGGGCGTTGATAGGTTATTTTTGACCGTTGACACTCAATGGGACCTACCCAGTTGTTACTTTTTGACATATTTTCAAGCCGTAATTTTAGGAGTTGTTACTTTCATTAAATGCATGAGATAACTTATAACTTTTTCAATATTTTCATGATTAGTTTTTGAAAATCTTTGCCTATTTTTGGGCCAATCACATGCATTCTTTCTCTCCTATAAATTTGGCTCCTATTTTAAACAGGGTATCTATAATTCTTGTCTAACACTTTTCTCTTATCAACTTCATCTTCTACACTTCAAATTACCAGCTTTCATCAATGGCACCAAAGTTTAACTCAGCAGAATTGGAATTGGGGTTCAAGTCTCAACACAACATGATTGCTTATCTTGTTGCTGATAATGATTTGTTTCCTCAATACACACAAATGGTGGCGTATTTGAACGCATCCCCACTAAGGTATGCTCTTTCTCATGCACCACTCATTCCAGTCACACACATTAAGCAGTTTTGGAACACTGTTAGTTCCTCAACAGTTAATGGAGTGACCACATTAACTTCTATTGTTCATGGGAGGTCTTGGGTGGTTACTGAGGCCTTGGTACGCCAGGCCTTGCATCTTGATGATGCTGATGGTATAGTCACCCTTCCCATAAATGAAATAGAACAAGGGCTTAGGGCTTTGGGATACCCCTTTCCTGATGAAGGTACTCTTAATAAGTATCATAAGCAGGAATTTCCCCCAGCCTGGAAGTACCTCATCCACATTCTCCTTCAATGTTTGAGTCCCAAATGTACTGCACACAATGAGATCAATAGATCCATTGCCAGTGCTATTGTGTGCATTGCAACAGGGCAAAAATATAACTATTCTAAAATGATTTTTGAAGGGATGTGTAAAAACAAGGGGACAAAAATGACTTTAGCTTATCCCCGTTTTCTGCAAATGATTTTTGATGATCAAGGTTACTGCTCAAGGGATCACAATGATTTTTATAAAATCCCTGAGCAAAAGAAACCTATTTTTACAAAGATGAATTCACCACCCTATAGAGACTTACCTTTAACCCCAGCCATGCTTGCTGTTATTGCAGCAGCACAACCCCAACCAGACCCCCAACCTCAAATTGACCCTCAACCACAACTTGAACCCATTCCTGAATCTTTACCCTCACCTGAACAAATTCAACTTGACCAAGAACCCTTTGACGCTGACACATCAAATGTTGGCGTTGATGTGCCTATTTCCAACGCTGACACACAACCTTCACAATCCCAAACACCCCTTAACCAACCCACATCTACCCATTCTTCCACACCATCTTCCACACCACCTGAATATAGGTTGATGAAACGCCAAAGGACTACTGGAGTGTTCTCCTCTGGTGGTCCTAGCCATGAAGCAGAGAGAACCACCACCACAAGTGTGGCTGGTGACCTGGATGAGGCTGGAACTATTGGTTCTGGCTTAGATGCTGGCCAAGGCAGTCCCACCATACTTAAGTCCTCATCCATGCCCAATGAATCTGACTTGGGAGGTCAAATCCCCATTTTAGAAGAGGGCAGACTGGAACCAATGACTCTTTTGGAATCGACGGCAGTCTGCATTAGCTTGCAAAAGCAAAATGCAGACTTAGTACAAATTGTCAGCTCACAAGGCCTTGAACTCAAGCAATTGAGGGAGAGGATTGTTGTTTTGGAAAGTGATCATGCTAGGAGGGGTATGGAGGAGTCTTCCAAAGGGGAGGAAGATCAAAGAAATCTGAGTGATAAGGGCAGTCAAGATGGTCAATCAATGGATGTTGCTGAAGCCCTTACAACTTTGAAGGAACAAACAGGTTTTGATACGTCCTTAATCTCTCCAACCAATCTAAATTTATCATTTACAGCTATGTTGAGAGAGGTTACACAAGGCGCTGAGGGAAAATATTTGAGCGTTGACAAGGCAACTTTGGACGCTGATAGAAGTATTTTGGGCGCTGATAGGATAAATTTGGGCGTTGACAGACCTGCACATGAAGGTGATGTATTCCAGTCATCATCTATCATCAAGGAAGTTTCTACTCAGGTATTACCATTTACCTTACCAACCATTGCACCATCAGATAAGGGTAAGGGTAAATTGGTAGAAGAAATTGTTCCAAAGGATGCAGCTCAAGTTGAATTTGATAGAAGATTGGCTGAACAAATGATGGAACAAGGTGAAAAGGAAAAGTCACCATTTGTTGTGACTTCTGAAGAAGAAAGTGATGGAGCTAGCTCAGACTCAAGTGTGATGATTATAGAACCAGAAAGGCTTGAGTATGGTGATGAGCTTGCTAGGGAAAAGTTGAGAGACTTAGAATTGCAGGTTGACTTTGACATGCCAGAGGTGGTTCAAATGTACAATTCTTGGGAAGAAAGCTGCATGGATAATCCAGACTTGACCATTTCAGATCAAATATGGGGTTTGGAGCTTCTTCTTAGAGTTCAGAAGGATTGTAAGGTGATTTTGAAGCACAAGGCAAGCAATATTCTCTCAGAATTGAAAAGGGATAGAAGAGAGCTCTACTTTATGTTGCTCAGATGTCATGGAGTTGGATGGACACATCAGAAGTTGAAGGCTTTGACATTTGATGAGTTGGAACATAGGGCTTATCCTATTTGGGTGAGAGTGCAGGAAGCAAACACTCTCAGACTTCTTTCATATGAAAGAAAGGAGCAACTTGCAGAAGAGATGGAAATCAAGAAAGCTATGATGATTCCCAGGCCAGTGAAGAAGGGATTTAAACTTGAGTTTCCAAAAGATATGGATCCACTATATCCAAGTGAAGCAGTTATCAGAAAGAGTCTCAAGCTCTCCCCATTAGAAGCTTCAGATATGGTGCAAGTGTTACCATTAGATTCCAGGAATCCAATTGTGAGTTATGATGAGGATGAATGTGGATTCTGGAAGATTGGCAGATTTGGTAAAGAGGTACACACTTTTACCACTCTCATATCTTTATTTGCAAGTTGTGATAGAGAAGACTTGGTGGACCTTTGGAGGTTACTAGAGACCAAGTATGAGGCTGAAGCACCAACTTCAGCTAATGGAATAAAACTTTGGACCACATTCAAAAGAATGTGTGGGACAAAAGAGGAAGATCCTGAAATATGGAAGGATCTTGAAGATGACCTCAGTGGTCTTCAATGGAGGTTATATTCAGCTGCTGGTGTATACCATTTGAGTTCTACAAAGTTTTCTGAGTATCTACTTGTGGATGCTCAGTATTTCATATCCAAGGCTGTTTTGGAAAAGATGAAGGACACTCAGCTGGAGATAGATTATTCAAGTGACGTGGCAAAGGATTTGATCAGATTTATTCATTAACAATATGAGAAGATTTGTCAGACTCCTCCAAGTTCTTAATGCTTATTCAGAAACTTGATCATAAGAGTGGATATCAAGTTTAGGGGAGGATTGTTGGGAATAAATTAAGGCCAGATCACTTGAGCGCTGACAAGAACAAAACAAGCGTTGACAGGAACAAAGCAAGCGCTGACAGCTCAAGCGTTGACAAGTTAAAGTCAAGCGTTGACACATTGAAGACAAGCACTGATGGAAGATATAATCTACACGTTTATTATATTCTAGAATACTTCTAGTAAGGATAGAAACGACAATGTATTTTCTATGTTTATCTTTACCTAGAATAGTTGATACGTAGCTTATTGTACAAGGCTTCTTAGTCTATAAAAGAATGCCTTTAGGTTAATGTTCAATATCAAGTTTTACATAAGTTTTCATTCGTAAACATCTTTCATTGTAAGCAAGTTCGACATTCATAATCAAAGTGAAAGTTTGTTTACATCTTGTGTGTTCTTGTTTAAGTGTTAAATTCCGCATAACACTTAGATTCACAAAGCATATAACAAAGGTTTCTCTACGTGTTATACTTGATCTAATCTCGTATACACAAAGCTAATCGATCTAAGTTTGGGATCAACAAAATCCAAACTTGGGCCCGGTTCATTGTGCGGCTTTGTTTCCCGTGTTCGTTTTTGAATGATTCTTGTGATCTTTTGCCATTTCCTCAATATCCGTACCTAAAAATACACAAGTAACAAACACAAGCATACATTTGGCAGTTTTAATGATATTTCATGCATTTTAAGCCCGATTTGGATGATGAGACCATGTATAAAAGCAGTCTCATCATTTTGCTTAAAAAAATGCTTCTAATATGATAACAGAGTAGATTATTATAGCATGAAATCTAGATTGTAACATTTAGTCAATTGTATGCATAAGTTGATTTTATTTTAGCATTCAACTTAATTAACCGGTTTTTCTTAGTAGTAGTATTTTTAAAGTTAATGTGCAACCCAAATTGGCCATTTGTTTATAAATGCACTACAAAATTTATGATATTTATTTATTTAATTAAACATTAAAAATAAGTAATAAAAGGATCAATAAAAATTTATTCTTATTAATTTTTATAAAAAAATAATTAAAAGTTATTTTTATTAACTCTTACTAAAAAAAGTAAATAATATAAAGAATCACAAAAAATATATTTTTACTCAAAGTAAGTAAAAGAGAAACTTTTAATAACTTTTTTCTTTAGTAGGCAAAATATGTGAGTTTTTTTCTTAGTTTTATGTTCAATGTATATTAGTAAGAAAAATTATAATAATTTAAATACTTGTTTGTCTTATTAGCAAACAAAACTTTGAATAAGTAAATATCTTTTATTTTATAGTGAGATCAAAACTTCACAACAGTTCTTTTGAATTTAACTTATAAGAAGTGCCTTATTAGTGCACTGGTGCAACATTAGCAATAATTATTGCAAAGCGTTTATGCCCAACATCATATTGTTCACTACTCCTTAAATATTTACATATATGAAAATATTGAACCTCCAAAGTACATTTATTGATAATGATGATTAATAACATTAATTATCACATATTTATTTGTTTAAACAAAAGCACTATTCATACATGGACAACATAAGTCGCACTAACAAGAACAAAAAACAATAGAGAGGTGAAGATTCGTTAGATTCTTTACAACAAAGAGAGTATTCTCACACAAACACTTGGGCATGTATCTAAATGTTTCATTATCAAGAGTCAAAAGCAAAATAGGAATGATTTTTTTATGTTTACACTAACAGTGGAACCAATACAACATAACAACAAAGGTTGTTTCACATAAACATTTATGGACCGAACCCGTTCGTTGATGAGCCAAACCCAAACAATATCAAATGTTCTTTTAAAATAAGATATATGAACGGAACTCGTCCGTTGGGTGGGCCAAAGGCTAAAAGTATCAAGGATTAGTTTCCCCTTAGTTTTCTTTTAACAAAAATGGGTCCTACTGACAGCATATATAACTAATACACAAACATACTTTTAGAAAGGATTTACGAGACTAATATGCCCATTGGCTATTCTTCCTTAGTTGTTTTTGAGAAAGCAGAAAAAGAGTGAAGAATTTGTTGTCGCTAATTCGCGGGTGCTCTAGGGAAAAAGCTTTTCTATTTAATATAGTGATATAGTTGTATTTGAACTAATATGAAACCACAAATGTGAACATAAAAGGCGTTGGCTGTAATCATTTTTGGTAGAATGGTTAATAGATATTAATCAACCAAGTGTAAACTCATTCGCAACGAAAGTACTTTGATTGATAAGACAACCCAAAGCATCAACAAGCTTTTTTTAAGATTCAAAAAATTAAATACATAACAAGTACTCATACATTGACTTATTCAGCAACACATAGGTGATATAGTCTTGAATGACCTAAAGCTTGTGTTTTAGAGCTCTTCATTAATAGTCAAAGATCAATTCTTAAAAGGAGTAGTTTTGGGTTTTTACCGTTTAATTCATTTGAGTACATAAAAAAGAAACAAAAATTTAACTTTAGATTTAACATAAATTTAACGTCACTTAATAATAAACTATAAATAACATACACAAAACGGTAAATTAAAAAAACATTAAATAAAAAAGGTATAAAAATAAACCTCCAGAACAACTAAAAAAACGACCCCGCCCGTTGGGCGGGTTACGACGCTAGTATATATATATATATATATATATATATATATATATATATATATATATATATATATATATATATATATAATAGTTGGGTTATTGTAGTGTAGTAGCTTAAAGTTGTTAAAATAAGAAGTAATCTTTACCATTGATTTCATGACATAACATGTGATATATTTAATATGAGACACAAGACAATACATCTTATACATAAAAATTTAAATAAAAAGCACTAAAAATTTGATAAGTAAAAATTTATAGCTAATATATATGATACATAGATTTAATTCACAAAATTTTATTAAAATAAATAATCAATTTATTCGTAAATTCAGTGATACACTATCAAAAATTACATTTGAGTTAACAAAGATTTGCTAAACTATGATAAACAACTGATACACGAAAAACTAGTAACATTAAAAATCGTGAACCAACTACCCGTACACGAACAAAAACTTCCAAAAAGCTCGTACACGAACCAAAAACTCAAAATTGAACCAAAACTAATCAATAAATGTGACATTTATCCATTTTTTATTGCTTCTCATTTTAACAACTTTAAGGACCTACACCATTTTATCTGAATTCTATATATATATATATATATATATATATATATATATATATATATATATATATATATATATATATATATATATATATATATATATATATATATACTAGTGGCAAAACCCGTCCGATGGACGGGTATGACTTCTGGTTTTAACCTTTTTTTATTTGGGAAATATTTTTTTGTAATATCCGACTATCGGACATCGTTAGCTAAATATTTTTTTGTAAGCACATAAGAAATGATTGTCAAATAGGATTGTGTTGCGCGTATTAGATTAAAATTGCAAAATAAAAAAATTGAAAAACCTACTTACATAATATTAAGTAAAATTAATTTGAATACCGTTTTCAAATTGAGTAATAGTAAACTGATTATAAATCACTCTTGAGTTTTCAACAAAATTTATACCACTTCTGAACTCCTTTCATAATTGCATTCTCCACCAGATAACGATAGCGAATAATTTTTTAAGATGCATGTAAAAGAAATAAAACTTAAGACTCTTAACAACCACAATAGTTACATAACGTATCCTTGTTGATGACTTCACCAAAAATATCAATGACCACGTAACATATCGGGATAACCATGTATCAAAGTCTTTTTGCTCTTATTGATAATTGTTGTAGAAAAGTGATTGTATATACAATAACTATTATAAAATTAATATAAGTTATGACAAAAAAAGACCAAAGTTTTAAATTACCTTAAAATGTGTAAAGTTACTACAATACGTGTTAATAACTTTAACATGGTATTATTTGTGAATCTTTTCTTGTTTTAAAGGCGTGTAGAATATGTGAAGTACTTGTTGTAACGGAATCATCTTTTCAAGAATGAGAATTTTACTTATTAAGTTATTTTTAATCAACAATCCTCCAATCATCATATGAACTTTCAAACTTAAATCATTGACCATGTGGTTAAACCATGCATAACTGCACCATGAGACATTAAATAAAGGGTGATGATTTGCACACTCTATAAATTTATTAACACACTCTAAAATACATGTCGTGACTATTATATCGTTAGTATATACACAGACCATTAATGTAGGAGTATAAATGTGAGGATACACATAATTTAAATGTGCAAATAAATAAGTGAAGTGTGCAAATCATCCCTTTTAAAAATTACAGTAATTTTTTAAACCTTTATAAAATTTATCATAGTGGATTCCTTTAACGTCTTTGCTTTGAGGAAACTAAAATCTTGCAAAGATCTTTGACCCGTAATATTGATGAGCAATAGCATGAGCAATATTGATGTGGCAATCTTATTGTAAACTATAATTTTTTAAATAAGATTTTTTTAGAATAAACTTTTATGAATTTATTTTATATATAAGTCATGACAACATATAGATATAAGTTGAATTTTAAATTAGAGAATAAGAGTGAATGAATTGGTATATATATTATCTTGTAAAATATCATAATCCGCCCGTTGACCGTACGTGTGGAGCCTTTTGTTTTTTAGAAGATGTACGATTATAGACTTATAGTTACGTTGTTGTTATATGTGCTTCAATATTTAAATATTCTCACATGCTACATGTTGATCAAGATACAGAACTCCAGTAACTATGCCTATTACACCTAGAGATTTTAAGAGATGTAACATTTTGATTTATAGTTTTACTAATTTAATATTAAAGAGAAATTCACTATTTATTATATCCCGGGCAACGTATTTATTTGTTGTGGCTAGGCCTGAATAACATAGATTCCTTATAACATATATATGATTTTATAATTTTTTGTTTAGGTAAATATTGATATTAAAAAATTATATGAGTGTCATTCGTAAACCGATTATATACTACCACTGAAAGTATACTGGTACATTTATATGGTTGAAGTGTAATATAAATCATCATTACCGATCTATACCGAACTTAAATATTAAAATAAATTTTTAAATAAGACAATGATTTTGACATTATGCCATTTTAGTGTACCACAATTAGGGGTGTCTTTCGATTCGGTTTTCAGATTGTTCGGTTTTATTCGATTCGAGTTATTCAGTTAATTTTTTCGGGCTCAACTCGAAAACCGAACGTAAAACCAAATTTGAATTTGGTTCGGTTCTCGGGTTCACCCAAATAGTTCAAATTTTTCTATAAAAATAGATAATTATTTAAATATTTATCTAAAAAAATATTTCAAATAGAAATATTGTATTTTATATTAAGAAAAATATTAATAATTATTTTTATATATAAATATATATATTTGTATAACTTCGTTTTTCAAGTCCGATTGTCAAACCCATATCCAACCCGAAAATCAAATTTGTATTCCGGTTCGATTCGACCCACAACACAAATTCTATTTTCGATTCGGTTTTAATTCTGGTTCGATTCGATTTGGTTTTCGGTTTTCGTGGATCACACCCAAACAATGAACACCCATACCCACAATGAAACTTTGTTATATGTTTTGGATGTATAAAAACTCTCCTATATATAAGTTAACAGAAAATGCATGAAACTAAATATTACAAATCTACTAATTATAAACACTCAACGGACAACATACAATACAGAAGGATTGATACTACAAATATGAGGGAAGAAGATAGGCACTGATTATAAGTGACGCACTAAGACAATTTAAGTCATTGTAGTGGTTCATAAGAAAGCGCCAGATTATGATAAAGAAGGCTCGAAATAAGTTACCATAAAGAGTTGCAAGTGGGATTGACTACAGAGTACAGACTCTACACAATAAGGCTAAAAAGTGAAAACACTGGTTTATTCGAGCCAGGCCTGCCTCAAAGAGATTCCATGTCGGGGCTATGAAACAATACTTGGGCCGATTAGGACTGCCAAACCTGATATTTAAATTGGAGGAATGAGTTTTTTTTTATTTAACAAACACATGTTATGTACTGAATACAAAATATTGGAAGACGTTTGGTTGAATTTCCTGGGCCTGCAACAGGTGGCTGGCGAATGCAGATTGCAGCATTCAGGAGAACTAATCAGTCCAAAATATCAAAGGATTTGTGGAGTTGTTTATAACCACTCGGCAAGGAATTATGTTAAAGATCTTCTACCAAGCTATTCGGTTCTGCATAAACAACTAACTGGAGCATTACTGGACAATCCCAACAAATTAGATTACAAATTTTTAGTAACAGTTTCCGTGAAAAAGTATTGAGATTATATATATAAATGACAACACAGCTGGTTTGCTATACACATTACATCAGAGAAATTATATGGCTATTCATTTAATAAATCGTCGATCTGTTACTGGAAAGAAACTTACATACAGTTACCATGACCTGCCTCTTTCAACTTCCACGCAAGGCAACATCTGTCATGTACTCTGCAAACAGAAAATGAAGGAAATTTTATATGCAAATAAGCTGAGACGTTACTTTCCATTAGAGTGCATATAAACCATACCTTTCCTTTCATAACAACGTATGATTTTATGGTACCCAGGTCAATCCAATAACTTCATTCAGAATTCACTGGAGGGATATTATCTGCATTCTAACATTCATAAAAGAAAAGAACAGGAAAGAACGGGTTGTTTTAACATCCAGAAAAATGAGCCACTTTGACTTGTAAAAGAGTTACCGACTTCATCACTACACTAATAAAAATTGTAACTACATGATAAACCGTTGGAAGAACTTTATAGTGTGTGCTTTAGTTGAATATGTCATTTCTTAATCACTATTCAACCCCAATTAAAAAAAGTCCTTTTTAGTCACCCATAAGATAAATATGCAGTATTACTTCACTTGTACATGAAAAATGGCCTAGTAAATCGCAAAACGTAAGTTTGTCATTGTATTCTCAAAGTGATTATCTGTTAGTTCACGTTATCATTTTCAAGCGGCATATAATAAGTGTAACTTCGCTTCGTTTACTCTAACTAAATTCCTAACCATCCGTAAAATTAAACACATAAAAACCAATAATTGTCAATGAAAATTTTATTTTACTTAGGGTACTACTAATCATATCCCACTTCATTAAAATGTTTCCATTTGGGTAAAGTGGATCATACGCTTTTGCATATTAACAGTCGACAACAAACTTGACTGACTGACTGTGCTCGCATGAATAAATATACACGAAACAAATAAGCAAACCTTTCTCCAGTATGGCAACCCAAGTGGTCAGCGAGATTAGCTACTTGTTCAAAGTCTCTTTTTCCTCCTTCATTTGGTCATAGTCTCTTTGGTTTCATAACAGCATGGTAAGTTCACATTAGCATATATAGAAAGAAGCCAGCAGCTAGCTATCACCTGAACATGTGATCGCCAACATGCATAGCCAAGAATATATCGAAGGAAGTGAATCTTATTTTGCTATTTTACTATTTTGGATCTTGGACCCAGTTATACTTGTGGACCTACAAAGGTTGTTCCTCTAACTACTTTTCCCCTCTCGACAAGCGAAGAAAAACTCTGACGTTAAGTAAGAGTTCCTAACTTCTTTGTCTTGAAAATGTACAGGGAGAGAAACTTTCATGACTACCTTTCATGAGAAACTTGCGGACATGGTACAGGAAGAGAAAGTGCAAGTATATATGCACACATTTGTATCTTCACAAATCATAAGACAAGACTGTTGCACCATCCATTATCGGCTTTTTATTTGTCCTATTTTTTTAGTAAAATATCTATTATAAATTAGTTTCGGTAAGTTATTTGACCCATCACCTTAATAGCTAATTTTGTTTATTGTATCACTTCGACTCCTTAGAAAGGAAACTAAGCAGGCGCAACTATTTCTAAGTAAATAGGTTAAAGTTTATTCTGATGTTTTGCTGGTACTTTTC
This sequence comes from Glebionis coronaria, assembly GCA_025667525.1. Classification (NCBI taxonomy): domain Eukaryota; kingdom Viridiplantae; phylum Streptophyta; class Magnoliopsida; order Asterales; family Asteraceae; genus Glebionis; species Glebionis coronaria. The sequence goes on along the minus strand of CM046881.1, from coordinate 354,092,183 downwards.
TGACTCATAATATAGAAACTGAACATGTGGGATCAAGCAACCCTAAGCTCAATGTGAATAAGATTTCTTTCATAAACACAATATAATTTGTTACCCTACATTTTCAATTTTCTTTATTAGGCTTCAAGCTCAATGTGAAATTGAGAATAAGATTTCTTTAATTAATGAAGCGTAACAAATAGTTGTAAAAATCTTATTTTCGAGTAAACAACATGATAACAAACAGAAAAAGGGTCACTCATAAATGAAGCATAACAAATAGTTGTAAAAATCTTATAATGTTAACAATTTATTAGAATAAAAGAGTACTTCTATAATTACACTAATGACTTTCTGATTCCTTTATAATGATAAAGTTTCTTTTACATAGAGATAAACAACATAAGCATATACATAATAAACATTCAGGTGTTAAGTTCATAATAAAGAAAATAATAGACAATAGCATACCTTTAAATAGTTTTTGTTGGTTTTTCTTCTTCAATCTCAAGACCTACATACACAGATAGAAAATTGTCAGTGTTCATAAATACTTGAAGCCACTGTTCATGTATGTCCTGATAGTTGACCTTTCCACTGAATTCCATCATCAGGGATATAAACCTCGGTCTCCTTATCATTGTTGTCAATTTGGTGTTGTTCCTTTCTAGTGGAAAATTAAAACCACACCTTCAAGTTGAAAAAAACACAAGGGTAAAGTCATTACAGTAATTCAATTAAACTGCCTACTGATCCGACTGTTACAGAAACGCATTTGCTCACCTTTACAAACTAAATAGAACCCGTTTAAAAGTACCTTAAATATGTAGTGTTTTAACCGTGTCGGCACGTGCTAGTGTCCATTCATTGATAGTAGGTTCCGCTTGCAAGAAGCATGATGGTCATTATCAGAATCCAGGCCCAAGTTGAAGGCATCCCCTTTAGTGTCATCTACTCTGGATTGTACTGCAATGCATTTACAACATCAAAGGATAAGGTGACAGATTACATTAAAGTTTTGATTAAAGTCGTCGTTTGATGCTTGGTTGTTTGGATTAGGAAGATGGAACTGATATATGTATTTCCATAGATCCATTGGTTATGCTACATGCTTATTTTGTTTTATGTTCGCAAGGCTTTCGGCACCTAATCCCCTTCTTCAATTGTGGAGGAAAGTATAATTCCTCGCCGGAGTCTCAAAGTCCAATAACGAAAACTGTAGAAGAAAGAAAAAGACAGATGTAAATGGTTATTTTCCTGGAAAAAATTGTATGCCAAGAGTCGATTCAATCTGTGAATAGTAATCACCACTCTGAGCTGGACCAACCAGTTGAAGTGACCGTGTTGGAAAGCTATGTACTTCGATTGGTAAATTTTTCTCTAAGTAACCAACGGGTAGAGTTGTATCTCTAAATTACTAATATAATTATAGTTACAATTTTTGGTGGGGTTTATATAAGTTACTAATATCGCATATCTACATTTTAGTTATTTTTAAATGTGAAAGTATTACAAAATTTTAAACACTTGGGAATTAATAAAAGGCTCTAAGATAACACATAAGATATCCATCTTTTTCACTTTTTTGTGCTTCGATCATGCGGTTATTACCTTTTACGTAATGGTTT